>PVIR01013816.1:0-41535 GCA_004026965.1 Petromus typicus
TGTTGGCACTTTTATTTGTCCAGAATGAATGGCAAAAGGCCTCTCTTGAATCTGAGGGTTGGAGTAGGCATTTTCTAGTAGGGCTCAGCTTCCTTAATGGTTGTAGAGGCTGGACTTACTGCCGTCTAACTCAAATGCATTAACGCTTTAACATTTGGGATAACATGTACACTATCTATTAGAAAACTATATTTTCTTCTGTTTGTTTTCATTGAAAACAAAGGTATGAGTATGTGAAGATTAGGCCTGTGTCTTACATGCTAATTCTTAGTTGTTCATAAGCAGAAATTCATGCCAGAATCAGCTAACTCTGGCATAGCTCTTCTGCTCATTCTGTAAGCACAGTGCTCACGGCTTAGGGTCCTGTGTCTGAGGGACAGCCTTTCCTGGGAGCTTAGTTTGGTGTTTCTTCTTCCTTACCATACCCTCCCTGCCCACATGCTGCGTGGCGTCTGTGACCTGTGGCTTGTGGAATTTGCTGCTGTCTGCTTGTCTTTTTAAAAATCTTCAAATCACTAGCCACCACCCCTCCACGGGGCAGGGAGGCGAGCCGTCTGGTGTCAGCTTTGCTTTCTGATTGGAGGGCTGTCCCTGGAGGGGATGCTCCCTGGAGGAGCCTGTGGAGCATGGACTGAGCAGCATCTGAGATACCTGTAGTCTCCTTCATGGTAGGAGCTCAGTGAATGCCCAGATGAGCGTCTGTGGTCTGAAGGTTCCTTTCTGGGCTGTGGAACAAGAGCTGTGGGAACTGCCAGTCCCTTCACCTAGCCTGACCCGGTTTCCTCATCTGCACAAAAGTGCAGTGGTTTATATCCTGTCCTGCTCACACGCATCTCTGCACCCCAAACCAGAGCATGGATGTGGGACTCCCGCAGAGTTTGGCTCCAGGGTTTATGAGCCAGGCACACTGGCCTTCGTCAGGTTCCGATGCCACCTTGTGGCTGAAGAGAACATTGGCGTCATAGGAGTCAGGATAAGGCCCCTAATCCATGAAACCAGCATCCAAGTTAGGAAAGCATAGCCCACATTGCTTGCATTGGACAGCGTTCCTGGGTGTGAAATTGTCGAGCTGAGTGCACTGTGGGCTGCTTGGCACACAGCTCTTTCCCTGGGGCAGCAGAGCTGCGAGGCTGGCTGATTTTATTAGCCCATTTCTCAAAAAATGTCACCAGAGGGAAGGAATCTCGTCGGGGCAGGCTTTTTAGCTGGGGACAGGCCCGAGCTGCCAAATAACGGATGAGGGTTGGCAGAAAGAGCTCCTTCCTCCTGGAAGAACTGGCCCTGTGACCGCTGATGCCGTGTGCATTGTCGTGTAGCTCGAGGGTCAGGAACTGTTCCATCCCCAACCTCCTCACGCTGCTGCCTCCACCGACTGCACAGGTCTGTCCGCTTCTTCATGCTTTCTTACCTGTCATCCTTTTCTTTCTGTTGGCCACTAGCTAAGGAACACGTACGGCGTAATCGACAGAGTCGGACCTTTTTGGTGGAGAATGTCATAGGAGAGATCTGGTCTGAGCTGGAGGAAGGTAGTGTCCTTGAATGTCCTTTGCCTTTGCTGGATTTTTTTTTAAATGCTCCTGGCAAAAACATGTTCCAATTTGTTCCATTTGTACTTTTGGTAAATGTTCAAATCAGTGGGTTTTTAAAGGTCCTTTGCCCAAGAAGAGTCCTTTTAAGAGCTGCAGTTTTGCATTTTGCAAAAGCATGCAGGCCCTTCCCCAAAAGACAGAATTTGCAACTCTGCAGTCCTGGAGTAAATCTTGCCTGTGTTAACATCAAGTAATACCATGAGCTAGATATGAAGCACTGCGTGACATGAATGCTTTTTGGTCTTTAAGAGTGACACCCTGAGGTCCTTCTAGGCAGACATGATTGGAATCTCTTTAGCTATAAACTTCCCACTATGCTGCAAACCAGCAAAAACTATTGTGCTGATGAGCAGTGTTGATGTTTTCCTGAGCACACCGAACTACACCCATGAGCTTATTTCAGGTGGGGTTGACGGGGGTCAGTGTAAAGGATGGCTGTTTTCCTACCAGGTGACAAGTACGTGGTTGTGGACAGTGGTGGAGGTACTGTGGACCTGACAGTCCATCAGATACGGTTACCAGAGGGACACCTGAAGGAACTGTATAAAGCAACAGGTGAGCCCTGCACGGCCAGCTCTCTCAGCCCAGAGCCATTTCCGGGTGGTTGCCCATCACTCACTTCAGATCCCTCCTCAGAGTTGCCAGCCTGTAGGGTTGTGGGTGATGGAGAACACAAGTGTCTGCTTGAAACTGGGAAGCAAAGCGAGGTGAAATGTTCTTTCCAACACAAGCCAGTTGATTGTTGGCATCAAGTGAGCCTGGCCAATTGAGTTTGTTTCTGAAAATTCTGGAAGATATGGTTGTAACATGCCGTCAGCCATGATTTAGAGCTAACGCCAGCTTTGTGGGAGACCTTAGCACCCCTAGTCTTGGGTCAAGATTGCTGAACCACAGATACCATTTCCCTTTGGGGAGAAGGTGGGAGAAGGACAATGGACAGCTCATAGGTGCACAGGGACTGGACAGGCCTGCGGGTGCCCGAATTCTGCCCTTGGATTTCCCAGGTGGCCCTAGAATAACGCCTCTTAGCCAAATGTATTAATCTTGTTCGAAATGTAATTCATTCCTGTAGGAGAAGCTTATCTACATGGAAAGAGAAGCAGCTAAGGGCCCAGGAGTAATGGTGAAAGCCTGTACCTGCAGCCGGCTGGCCGCGTGGCCTGAGTTTGCATTTTGCTGTCTTTGGAGAACACAGGGCAGGCCTGTTATACAGAGTCTGGATTCAGTGTTTGACAGTTTTTGATGTCTCATGTTCCCATTTCATTTGCCATTCAGGTGGACCCTATGGATCCTTGGGAGTAGATTATGAATTTGAAAAACTTCTGTGTAAAATATTTGGAGAGGATTTTATCGAGCAATTCAAAATCAAACGACCGGCAGCCTGGGTTGACCTAATGATTGCATTTGAGTCTCGCAAAAGAGCAGCTGCCCCAGAGAGAACCAACCCACTGAATATCACCCTGCCATTCTCCTTCATCGACTACTACAAGAAATTCCGGGGGCACAGTGTGGAGCATGCACTGAGGAAGAGCAAGTGAGTCGGGATGGTCGGCGCCTGTGTCGATGGGTGTAAGGAAGGGGCTGCAGATTGAGGTCCAGGCTTACGTACTGGCTGTGTGTGATCTTGAGCAAATGACTCGTATCTCTGTCAGTTTTTAAATCTGAAATAGGAAATAATCCTCTTAGCTCAAGGGGCTCTCCTGAGGATATAATTCATGAATTCACATATGTTAGATGCTTAACACAATGCCCGAGACTTGGAAAGTGCGATCTATATGTTAATGAAAAATGAAAGCTGTATGAAGAAAGCAAGGAAATTAGGTTTGACCATCACCTGGTGTCTAAACGAGAGCCTGTATGTAGCAGGTTCTCAGTAAATATTTGTCAAATGGATTCTTGGGAATCTGAATTTCTGGCTTCTCTGAGTCACTGGGTTGGAAGCATTTATAGCTCGGTTGGTTGCAAATTTAATCCTTTGGAAGATACACTAAAGCTGAGTTTTTAAAATTAATGGAAAAATTGTAATTTGCTAAGAGCTTTAAAACTGTTTTTGATAAACATAGTAATAATTACTACAGTCAAACGAATGCGCACACCTGTCACATCCACAATGGCCTTTTCTAATAACTTTTCTGCAGTGGAGACTGTGGCTCTGGCAGCTGGTTTCAAAGATCATCAGTTTCTAGCCAGTCCCAATTTCACCCCCACCCATAGTTACTTTAAAACAAATCTCAGATAGATGATCACTGAATCCATAAACTTACTAGCCTATGCTTCTAAAGAAGATAAAATTTAAATTATAATCTCAATATCATTATCCTGTGTGCAGTTTAATAGTTATTCAGTACCATCAACGGTCCAGTTTAATCACATTAACATATCTTCCAGTTGTCTCATAAAATTCTTTTTCCCAGTTTGTATCATTATCCAGATGAAAGCTAAAAGGTGCCGTTGTTTGAATCCTACTTACCCCATGGCTTCCTCTCCTGTTTTTCCTTCATAATGTACTAAATAACAAAACTGGTGACTCCAGGCATTTCCTACAGCCTGGGTCTTGCTCACTCAACACCCATATCGTGTTCTTCCACCTCTGATATGTTTTTGCACGTTGATAGACTGATTTAGAGGTTTCATTGGAGTCAAGGCTGAGTTTATGGCAAATCAACCTAATGAATGTCTCTTCTCTTATTGTCTTATGTAGGTACATAAGACATAAGAGATAGCAGTACGCTGGTCTCTTCTGTAATGTTAGCAGCCACGATGATCCTCGTTTAGGTTCATTCCTTCATTCAGGGTGCCTGTGTGATTATTGTGTCATATTATCACTCTTCATTTAGTACAGCTGGATTCCTCCTGTAGACACCGTTTTCTCCCCGAGGATTTGGTTGTCCTGGAGTGTAGTTCATATAGGAAAGAGGATGAGCAGTTGGCTCTTTCTCTTCAATTTTAAATTTTAAAAATATTATTCCTAGAATCATCCAAAGTGCTTAATGAGTTTTATCTTACATGGAAGAAAAAGGAGGACAGCAGTAAGAATCTAAGGACTTAGCGTGCTCGATGTATTTAAATCATGCAGTTATATTCTCTCTGATGGTCAAGTTGTCCTATTGCTTCAAGCTGGTTCCAGGCCCCTTTGGCATGGTGCATGTAGTTCTTGCCAGTGTCCTTGGCTTCTGGTACATGAGGACACTCTCAGCTCATCTCGTGCATTCTCTATTTCAGATCTGGAATCGACCATTTCTCTAAGAATCTGTAGTTCTCTTTAGAGGGAAACAAAGTAGATCTGATTACAGGGCTCCCTGCCCAGCCAGACTCTCTTATTGGGCTGATGTTTTCTTTGCCCTGTTGATCTCCCACACAGAACACCTATTCCCCATGCTAAACTCCAAGTCTCACCGGGAACCTCCCAAATCTCCTAGTAAGGAAACTGGCCACAGCTGGTCATCAGGTCCCTGCTGTCTCTGCTGCACCCTGCTGCTTCTGGACATGCAGTGTCCTTGATGGAGACTATGAGACCATCCAGGAGTGTCAGGCTCATCCCTGCCATGCAGCAGGTACCTTGAAAGTTGAGGCAATGCAGCTGCTCACGTGCTATCTCTTACATGGAAGTACAATAGGGTGTCACATGCTTGCATCCAACTTTCACTAGATTCAAGCTGTGAGTCCTTTAAAAGACAGAGAAATCCTTCTATTTATCTCCTTGTCTCTTGCACTAGATTTGGCTTCTACTGTCACAGGGTCAGGTACAAAGAAGAGAAACAGAAGAGGTTATGTCTTAGTCTTGTGCTTCAGAAGTCCAGGTCCCGGCTATTTGGGGATTTCTTGGTGCTTTTGATCTCGAAAGCCCTTTGTGACCCAGTGACATGACAGGTGTTTTTCTAGCCACTGCACTGCTGTGTGGATAAGCCTGGTATCGGCAGACACTCATTTTTCTGGTGCTCTCTGTGCCATCTTCCCACAGCGTGGATTTTGTGAAGTGGTCCTCCCAGGGGATGCTCAGGATGAGTCCCGATGCCATGAATGCCCTCTTCAAGCCAACCATTGACAGCATCATCGAGCATCTTCGTAAGTATCATCCAGGATCTGGCTCCTAGATGGGACACAGCTGAGTGCACACTGGCCTGCCCAGTGTCACCAGCCGGTACATACACAGTTGTATTGGCAGAGGGCTCGGGGGAGCCACGAGCCTGGGCCCTGCAGGGCAGGTGGGGCTTGGGCACGTGTGGGGGAGGTTGCTGGGCACGGGCCCCGGACCTTTATCCTTGTGAATCTGTCCTCACCTGGCCTTCACTGTGGCCTCAGAAGGTTGGGAACTCTAGAGCCCTGTCACCCTAGAGCACAGGCCCTGGGGCTCACATCTCATTCGCAAATTAGGAAGCATTCTGTGAGGAGAGAAGGAACTGTCACGTGACCCAGAGGAAGGTCTCCAGCATGAGGACTGACAGGATCTGGCCTCATGCTGCTATCCTGCTGAGACAGTGGCCCTCACCTGGGACACACAGTGACTCACTGGCACTTTTTTTAGTGTCCGAACCCATCATTGGCTTCCCATCCTTCAACTACCAAATCAGAATGCTAGGGTAGGGTAAGACTTTCATGAAAACCAGAGCGTCCTATTTATAACAGCCTGCTGACTTCTTCAAAAGAACCACAGGTTTGGAGAATAGTCCCTCATGCATAACAAGTTCTCTGACGTGCTCACTGCCTCGCTGGTAAAATGGGATTCTACTCAGTGCTTAGACTCTACTGAGCACACTGGCCCCCAAACTCCTCATCTTCAAAAGACCAGACAGAAATTTGGTTCACTGAGCTCAGAAGAAACCAGACCTCCAGCTGGCTCAGGTTCTTTTGTCCATTCCCGACAGACTCAGGCAGCCCAGCCCTCTTTGCTGGCTGGTTTGGTGACATAACCTCCTCCTTTCCCCTTCCTTTCAGGGGACCTGTTTCAGAAGCCTGAAGTATCCACCGTCAAATTCCTCTTCCTGGTGGGTGGCTTCGCTGAGGCTCCGCTTCTGCAGCAGGCTGTCCACGCTGCCTTCGGGGACAAGTGCCGGGTCATCATTCCCCAAGATGTGGGCCTCACTATCCTAAAGGGAGCTGTGCTCTTCGGCCTGGACCCCGCCGTGATCAAAGTGCGCCGGTCCCCGCTCACCTACGGGGTGGGGGTGCTGAACCGCTACGTGGAGGGCAAGCACCCGCCCGAGAAGCTGCTGGTGAAGGATGGCACGCGCTGGTGCACTGACGTCTTTGACAAGTTCATCTCTGCCGACCAGTCTGTGGCGCTGGGGGAGCTGGTCAAGCGTAGCTACACCCCGGCCAAGCCCTCCCAGCTGGTCATTGTCATCAATATCTACAGCTCCGAGCACGACAATGTCAGCTTCATCACTGACCCGGGGGTGAGGAAGTGTGGCACGCTCCGCCTGGATCTCACGGGGACCAGCGGCACTGTGGTGCCTGCCCGGAGGGAGATCCAGACCCTCATGCAGTTCGGGGACACCGAGATCAAGGCCACAGCCATCGATATCGCCACCTCCAAGAGTGTCAAAGTGGGGATCGACTTCTTAAATTACTAGCCGTCCCTCCCTGCCCTGCCCCTCGGACTCAGGTCACTGCGTCGCCGACTTCACCCCTGACTGTTGTCCCCGGACCCGGCCCTTGCCATTGCCCACCTGAGTTTCAGCAGGAAGTGTGGGAAGAACCAGGGCAGGAAGTGATGGGAGATGTTTTGAGGGCACACTGGAGTCAGTCAGAAATTGAGATTTAGTCAGTCAGAAATTGAGATTTAGGTGTGGAAACACGGTAAGTCAGGACCAAGAAGAGCAGTCCGTTTTCATAGGTCCCAGAGTGGGGAACCAGCCAGCCAGCAGGGGAATCAACACTTTTTTTAAAGATTTGCTTTTGTGGTGCTAGGGATTGAGCTTGGGCCCTCATACTTGGTAGGTGTGGCACCACTTGAGCTGAATCCCCAGTCCCTAAACCAGTACTTTTCTGAGCAGTGGTCAAGCCCTGCTTTGTCCTTTTTATTTTATTTTATTTTATTTTATTGGTGGTGTCAGGGATCGAGCTCGGGCCCTTGTGCTTCCAACTTAGGTAGAGTACCACTTGAGCTATATCCCCAGCCCCTATGCCCTGCGTTGAATACATTTTGGTTAAGTAGAATTTAAAATGCCCTACTCCCCTCTTTCTAGATTTGAAACTACATTTTTGAGCCAGAAGGAATTCTCTTTCTGAGATCTTTTTAATTTTTTGGAGAGTAGTCGATATAAAATGCCACCCATCTGCAGCTAATTTCTTCCCATCACCATGGGATTAGTGTGGTGATTCAGGAGGAGCTTGGAGAGTCTTCAGCAGGTAGGAGAAGACTGCCTACATTGGGTGCTATTTTAGTTTCTCGTATAATTTAAAGTCCAAGGAGGTTTGGTGAAGAAGCCTTTGCTGACCCACTAGGATTTGGGGGAGAAGTGGTAATACTTCATCTTTTTAGCAGGTAAAAATTTGCTGCAATGGAAATAGATGGTAAAGAGCTGACTTATCCCAAATTACAGTAGCACCTTCTTATCTGTGGGGCCCCATGCCAACATCGCCAGCCTGAAGCCACAAATAGTATCAAATCCTGTGGCTACGGTGTTTTTTTCTATATTCACACACCCATGAGAAGGTACAATTTATAAATTAGTCCCACCAAAAGATGAATGACAATAACTAAGAATAAAAATAGGACAATTACAAAAGCATTCCATGATAAAATTTGTATGAATGTGGTCTGTCTCTCTCAAAGTATCCTCTTATCCTGAGCTGTATTTTTTGGACCATTGCTGACTGTAGGTAACTAAAACCACAGAATGTGGACGCGGGGAAACCTCTGCCCGTGTTGTTATACAGTCTCTGGAATGCCAAGTCCTGATTTTCACAAGTAATTCTCGTTCATCCAGTGGTAATTTAGTGTGAGGAAATGAGGTTGCTGCTTGCCTTGGTGGTATCACCTAGCCCAAAAGTCTAGAAAGCCCTCTGCTATGAAAAGATGTCAGTTTAAAATTAGCGCCTTCCTACTGCTCTTCCTCTCCCACAAGAGTTTTGGCCCTTCATTTCCATATTGTGAAAGGATCGTATTGGTGAAATACGAAAGAAGAATCTATTCCATGAGATGCTTCATTAAATTTTTATTTTCAAATCTGCCCCAAAGTCATGTATAGATCTGTACTTAATGGATTCCGCTGGGATTTTTCTCCCCCGAAAAGCAGATGTGTGGCTTCTTGTGTCAGAATTGCATGGGTGCTTATTAAGAGCAGATTCTTGGATCTGATCTCTCTCTAACTGAGGCTAAGTTGGAGAAGGAGGACCAGAATCTGCATTTCAGTCTCTATCACAAGTGGTTGCACCTCAGGTGGAATTTGAGAATTATTAGCTTTAGGTTTTGTCCAAGTGGAAGCACAGATCACAGCCTGCGCCCTTTGGTGTTTGCATCAGAGTTCCCTCAGGGGAGAGGGTTCAACGTGAGAGGGTTCAACTCCTCTTAGTGAGTGGAGCTGCGCCCTGCCCAGCCCGGGAAGAGCCCTTTTAACCTTCATGGGGAGGTTCTGAGGAGGAAGAAGATGGTAAGAAAGGAGCCCTGAGAACAAGCCTGACTGAAGAAGTGTGACTACCTTTTCTCCTTCCCACTGCACAAAGCCAGCTTCTTCCAACAGGAGGAGCCAACTGAGGATAGAGTCAAGAATCTGACTCAGTCCATCTGATCTCTTCAAAGCTGTCTTGTTCACCTGCTGGAATTCATTCCAATTTCCAATCACTGGAGGCATGCATAATGAATGAGAAGAGAATGAGCGAACAAACTTCAAATGCAAGTTGGATTCACAAACCCACTATCATAGCCAATATGCAGATTTTAACTTGCATTTCAAATCTCATTTCAATGTGTCTTCTTTTTTCACGTTGCCTGCTGCAGAATTTTCTGCTAGAATATGAAACATGAACAAAACACAGAAGTAGGAATGTGAGTCCTACAGCTGAGCTGTAGGATTTAACATCCAGGCACCCAGATGTACTTGCTAAGGGTATCCTGCTGCCCGCTTTGCTTCAAAAGCTCAATGTCACGAGTCTCTCTTAGATATTGCTAGCCATTGTCTACAAACAGAACTTTCCAATTTAGTTATGAGTAATATAATTTCATGTATATATAATATTAGAATCTGTACAGAATCTTTATTTCTATAGTATGCCTTTGTTTAAAAAAAGGAAAATGCTTTTTAATTTTTGTTGCTAATATTGCTGCCCTATTCTTCTAGTTTCACTTGTAAATCACTCTCACTAATCATCAGTCTGTGCCCATAACAAGAGATGGACTATGGACACAAGGCTGAACAATAGACAGAGGAGCCTCAGACCAGAGTACTCTGAACACATGGATCAACAGCTTCACTGCACCTTTCCACATCCGTATCCTTCCCAGAGTCGCAGGTTATAGGTAAAGGAACTAATGTACCAATTCTCCTGTCCAGACTTGAGAGCTGAATATTCTGGTTCTGTAAGCAATGTGATTATGCAGAAAAACCTATGAAAACTCTGCATCTGATTACAGAGGTGGGGTTGTTGACCTCTCCTCGTGGGGTGAAGCAGTCACTCTGAGGACAAGGTCTGCTGTGTGTACACCAGGGTCACAGGGAGGAGCCAAGTGGTCCCTAAAACCAAACTTTTCTGTTGGGTTGAGTATGTGAGTAATAGAGTCAAGCCTGTCTTTCCCTGCTAGTGTAACATGCTTTCTGCATTGCATTAAGGATAATTTTTTGTCTACTATTGCTCTTAAATGACCTTTTAGAAATCTGCAGTGTTGGCAAATTGATGATGGATGGGGGTGATCACTTTCTGGCTTTTCTTCTGGTCTCAAAGATGTAGCCCCTGAAGGAGTTAAAGTCCTTAAACAAAATCCTTAAATCCAAATCCATCCCTTTCCTCATTGAAACACGCTAGAATAGGCACACTGGAAAAGTATACTTGGACCTATTCCTAATCTTAGAAAGTTTCTAGAAGGTCTGTGGTCTTGACCAATTACTCAGTTGCCCTTGGCAAATTATCTGACAGTTGCCTTTCTTGGAAGCAATTGGTTTCCACTGTACCTGCCTTTTGTATATGGCAGGTGTTAATTCATGCTGAATGACGGGTTACAGACAGACATGAAAGAAAGAGGAGGAGCCATAGGAGTGAATTGCAGTGATGGCTAAGATAAGTCTAGATTACAGAGCCTACCCCACCCTTAGAATGTTATTTAGACCAAGTTTAGCTTTTAGAGTCCAGGTCTGGTTAATTGCCAGAATAGCAATGAATCGCATGCACCAATATAAACAGGAGTCAAAATGCATTATTAGTTGAAGATCGAAATTCACATGTAGAGATGTATTTGCTGTGATTAAGCTGCACACATATGCTGGGGAATGGCTTAAGTGGATGACTAGTATAAAAGTTGTGGGCCGTGATGTCACTAACACCTCTCATTTGCTTGAAATACGAAGCGATATTCTAAAATCTCTGCCATTGGGAGTCTTGTTCACTACAAGATAAATCCAAACGTCACCGAACTTTGCAGCAGTTCACAACTGGAAAGGATTGTATCTGCAAACTCTCTTGTCTTCATAAATGTCTAATAAAGTAAAACTCTGGATCTCACATGGCCCAGATTTTTTTTTAACCCTCCCATGCTGGATTTGTAAACAGATGTCTAGATGGATTATGACCTTCATCCCCCTCCACCATATCTCACATGGAGACTGATTTCCAAGTCTCTTGTAGATGGTACTTTATTAACAGTCATTTCATCAAGACTTCTCCTTCCATTGCTGGGAACCAGGGTTGATGTTCCAGAGTCCTCTGTTCTTTCAAGCAGGAAGGAAGTGGTCAGATATTCAAGGAGAAGGCAGATACGTAGGAGTGCAACTCTGCTGCTTCCAACTGAGTGTCATGTGAAAGGCCAGGGATTGTTCCTGTCCCTGTGGTATGGTGACAGGCACAGGAAACTGGACAAAAACTTTAAGTTTCTTTCAGACTCTGTCTGTGGGGTACCAGCTGAGACGGCCTGAGGTGAGACCCAGAACTCTAAGGGGGACAGAAGTAGTGGTTGGTTCCACCTACCTTCATCTGAAGTTCATTTTCCAAGAGAGCAAAGCCTGCTCTAAGCAGACTTCAGATACATGTTCTGGAGTGTGCCTTGGCACCCCAGGCTTCAGACCTCTTCCCCACAATGGCAGGAGTCCCAGCTAGCTGTCTGGAAGGCCATCCATTTTCTCTTTCTGCATCATTCAGTGGCATCTTAATAGTTTTCAACCTAGTAAAAAAAAGACTGGGGCCTCCTTTGTGCCTATAAAAGGAAGATGGTTAGAAAGAAGCATGACTCAGCCTTCCCAGCATGCTTTCATTTTGGTATATTGCTCCTTTACATATCCCAAGGTCCACAAAAATCTAGCCTCTCAAGCAAGAGACAAAAGGGGAGTTGCAGAGGCTTCAGTGGCACCAGCCTATAATCTTAGAACTCAGGATCTAAGCCAGATTGCAACTTTGAGCCCACGCTGAGAAAATCAGTAATACAGAGAGATCCTGCATCAAAAAATAATTTTTTAAAATAACTGAGATTATAGTTTGGTGTGAAGACCTTAGGTTCAGTCTTCAAGGGGTGGATGGCTAGGCCCTGGGAACCACCCCTCATTGGAAGTTGCCAAGGAAACAAGGCCTCGATTCTATCACAGGCTGACTCTGGCTCCTGGGGCTATCACGAAGCCTTGCCTTTGGGCTGGCTGGGTCACCACCATTCTGCCCTCTGTGGACACAAACAGAGACTGTCCCTGCCACTTCTTCATGTCTGTATGCACAGAAGAACCCCTGCTACCCACTCCAAGGTGGGTATGTGGACAGCTCTGAGGCTAGATGAGCACTGAGCAAATGTCTGGATTCGGACCTGGGGCTGGGCTGAATGGGGTTCAGGTTCCTTGGGGACCTGTTCCTGGAGCCCCAGCTCTGAGGGCACACTGAAGGAGAAGGGGAGGGGCTGGTTCTGGGGTCGCATCAGTGTGCCCCACCCTGGATGAGCTCACAAAGGCTGAAGGAATCCAGTAGGTTGGGAAGAGGAGGCTGGCAGTGGGCCAGGCCCCCAGGTGAGAGCAGGTGAGGTGGACAGAGGGGGGTCCTGTTCTGGCTTCCTCCCCTAGGACACTATGGCTACACGCTCTCCCTTGCTTCTTCTTCCAGGCAGGCCTGGCTCCGGGTCCCAACCTGGGTCACACTTTTGGGCAACACTTCCTGTCCCTGAGGGTTTAGAGTCACCCCTTCATGTCCCTTTCTGCTCCAGAACCCCCCAAGCAAATTACTTAGCCTCCCTGCGCCTTCGTTTTCTTATCTGTAACTTGGGTGCCTGCCCCTCAGGAAGCTCTGGGGGTTAGAGGAGAGCAGTTCCCTAAGTCGCTGCATAGCCAGTCTTCTCTACATGCCTGATGCTCACCTGGGAATGGGTGTGTCCTAGGGCTATTGAGAGAGGTTGACTTTGAGGACAGTTCTTGGTCAGCAGGTAGTCAGTGGTGCTGAGCATACATGTGCACCCTGGGCTATCTGACTCAGATACCAGTGGCTTCTCTCAGGATCCAGGCACCTGACAAGACCTACCTGGGCTTCTATCAGTCTAGATGTGGCCTTAGTGTTCTGACTTGATGCGAGCTGAAGTCCTTTAGTAACTCCTATCACTGCCCAGGACTGTGGCTCCCTCTACCTGGAGGCCTCATCTCCCAGCCTCAAGAGCCCTGGGTTACATACTGGTTAGCAGGACAAGAGACGGCAGCATCCACAGGATTTAGAGCTAGGCCCTGGCTTATTTTGGGTGGGGAGACTGCTGGTGATGCATGAGGTAGGAGGAGGTCTTTCTCCAGAGACCACATCCACATAAACTGATACTGGACCCTTTAATGTTCCCCTTGGAGGCTACACCAACTTGTTGGGACTTTCTGACCCCTTCAAGCCAGAACTTGTGCTGATTCTTTATCATGAGGTCCTCTAGCGTACTGCAGCATGCTCAGTAACATCCTACCTAGTAGATCTCAGTGCACATGCCCACTTGTGACAATTAAAAATGTCCCCAGACACTGCCAAATGTTCTGAGGGCAACGGAAGTAGTGGCAAAAATTATCACTCAATACAGGAAGGGGTGTGCAGATGGGTTACCCCATCTCCCTCCTCCCTAAAGGTTTCTGAGTCCTATACATGGACTTCTGGTCTTGCCTGTCTTTATATTCCCAGTCTGTCACATTTATTGCTCTAGTATGCATATAGTCCATGGTGGTGAGTAGGGGGGTGAGTGGGAGGAGCCTGCCAGGGAAGGGAGACATTCGCGGGCAGAGGCCCGGGTGTGCATCTGTTAACTCAGCTAACACAGAAGGTGAGGACCTCTGTGTTCCTTCTAACAGGAGCTGTCTTTCTGCTGGGCTCCAAGGAGGTGGCAGTGCTGCCTCTCAGTCTCAGCCCCTGGCAAGGTCACTCCTCTGCTCTTGAATTCTCTGGCACAAAAGCAGTGCGTTTTCAAGGCAGGAAGCTTTGATAAAGCCATTTCTCTTCCCCTTTCCTTTGTCAACACAGGGCGAAATCATGGAGTCTCCCAAGGTCTTCATGAGACAGGTGCCAATCATACCAGGCTACAGTGGTAAGTGGTGGCACAGAGAATACAGTCCTGGTCTCTGTCCTTGCTTCGGCTCACTGTCCACATCTGCCCAGCCCTTCGGGTTGGTGCAGGTGCTCTAGCTTCTAACACCCCGAAAACACCTGCACCATAGCTGGGCTCTGGTAGGTGGAGAGAGATAGAACCAAGACCAGCTCTCCCTGACACGCACTCTGGGTGTGCTTCTACCACAGATAACACGGTGCTGTGAGGATTGATATAGTGAGTACAGCTGGGCCCTGTCCTTCTCTGATTGGGCTTTCCGAGGCTCTCCGAAGGGATGGGCTTGTGCTCTTGTTCTTTCTGTGTACCCTAACAGAGGGTGGCCATCTACCTGTTTTTCTCCCCTGGGACTCTCCTGATCATAGCATTCAGTTTGTGTCCAAGATCCTCCTAGTGTTTGGCAGACCAGCCCCGTTGGTCACCCTTCCTACAGACTCTCCGTCCTCGGTTCCTGGGCCACCGAGAACTTCCTGTGTCACAAGCTTGTAGATGACACACCCCCTGGCTCCCGAGGTGAGGGCCGTGTCCCAATTCCTAGCCTCACCCCGTCCTACTGGGTGGGTTAGAGATCAGGCTTTGGTCCTGACACACTCAGGTCAGGGTCAAGCCTCTACTACTCGTTAAGTGATTATAAGCAACTTACCTCTTCAAGGTAAGGGGAAAATATCTCAACAAACGTATGTACTTGTTTTGTAGAGTAATGTAACCAATCACCATAAATTAGGTGGTTAACAACAACAGAAACACATTCTGAGTTCTGTAGGCTGCACGTCTGAAATCAAGGTGTTGGCAGTGCCATGTTCTTTCCGAAGTCTCTAGGGGAGGGTCTTTTTTTCACCTCCTCCAGCTTCCAGGGTCCCTGGGTGGCCCCTGACTTGTGTTAGCATCACTTGAGTTTTCACACCACTCCTCACGTCGTTTTTTTCTCGTGTGTTTAAGTTTGTGTACCTCAGGTCCCCCCTTTCAGTTACAAGGACACTAGTCATTGGCTGTAAGGCCCATCCCAGTCTAGAACAATATCATTTTTATTTTTTTCTTTCGTTTTTTTTGAGACAGAGTCTTGCTTTGTAGTTCAGGCTGGTCTGGAGCTCAGCCTCGAACTCAGCAATCCTCCTGCCTCTGCCTCCTGAGGGCTGGGATTACAGGTATGTGCTATCAGCCCAGCACTGTGGTATGTGGTACTGATTGCTGGTGGGAGGGAGTCTCCTCGCCCAGCTTTGTTCTATGTGGTTCCCAGGAATCGAACCTGAGCCCTTATGCTTGTAAAGCAGATGCTGGAACCACTGATGTAAATCCCCGGCCCAAGGATGGTGTCATTTCTAGATCCTTAATTACATTTGCAAATATCCCTTTTCCAGAGAAGATTATGTCACAAGTATGGGGGAGGATTTATGTGGGGGATATGGGTTTGTGGGGGATACAGGGCAGCCTGTTGCATGGGATACTATACAACTGTGTTGATTAAAGGAGCCTGTACATACTACTCTTTTACATATCATAGTCCTTAGACACACACACACACACACACACACACACACACACACCCCACACACACTCTTGCCTGTACCTGTAAGCACATCTGTTGATCCCCTGTGGGCTGGAGAAACGGTGTCTCGTGGAGGCTTTGGGCGCTGCTCAGTCATTCTACCTGCTCGTTTTTTTCCAGCGACGGCTTGTTCTGCGGCTCGGGTTGATGTTTCTGCCTTCAGGCCTTTGCCTAGGTTTTCATCCATAGCGACAGAAGCCAAAGCACTGGGCTGTCACACTGAAAGATTTGTTTACTTTGTAGTTTAAAACCAAGTTCTTAACCAGGGTCCTTCCATTGTTCTTTTTAAAAAATGATTTTATTGTGGCAATATTACCGTCCTTAGGGTTCAGAATCCAGTTTAAATAGTTGCATTTTACCCATACTAATTGTAATGATTATATGTTACTTTGTGGGAAATGGTGAAAAATTGTCCTAGGGGTGGGTCTTGCAGATAATGAATTTACCTTTTTGTGTAATATGTCTCTGCTTTTAATAAGCCTACAATTTCCCCATGGTTCAGCAAGAAAGATCCTAAATTGCATTTGGGAAGTGTCAAGGAAAATAAGCTTTCTTTCTAAAAAGAGAAATAATTTCAGTTACCCCTCAGACTATCATTTTGGCCCATTAATGCTTTGCCCATTTACTGTTCACGCTGACACAGGGGCTTTGCTATCAAAGAATATGACTGTCATCTCCTCTGTTGAATCAGGCCTTCCTTCCAAGCTCCAAGGTCATTTTTTGTGGCCTTGGGAGGGCCAGCCACAGTGGAAACAGATCTGCAGCCTGTATTTATGGCCTTTGGGAAGCCCCCGGGACCGGCCGGGAGAAGCCAAGCGGCAGGCAGGTGGGGTTTGAGGCAGAGACCAAATTCCTCGCCAGCCCGCCTCGCTCAAGGGCGCCCTTCCGTGGGGTCTTGCAGGCTTCGTGCCGTTGCTCAGCTGCGAGGAAACCTCCAGCGAGGACAACCTGGACCAGTGTCTGATAAGCTCCCAGCAGAGAACGCAGCGGTACAAAGACCAGCTGGAGGAACTTCACCGAGCTGAGGCCACTGCCCCGAGGCTGAAGCCCGTCCACTCCGAAGAGACTGTCCTGCGGACGCTGCACGAATATGCCCGGCGATATCATCCCTTGACCCTGGGTAGGAGCGCTGGAAATCAGCGTCTGTAGGTGGGGTTTTGCCCTAAACAGAGACAATGACAGGAAGGACTTGATTATATCATGTTCACAACACTGATTGGATCCAGGTTATTTTAAAGTCTCAGAGGCCTATTAAAAAAGTAACGGCCTGTTTGCCTTTCTTGTTATAATTGTTCTTGGAGACTTTTCAAGAACATATTTATATGTTTGCTGTGCTTTAAATTTTTTCAAACATTGTAAAGAATAGCTGCTTAAGTCTTAGATTTAGCCCAGGCCTGTAACCACCTGCCTGGTGACGCAAGGCGACTTGCTGTCCCTCTCTGGGCTCCAGTTTCTTAATCCGAGGCAGGGACTAGACACTCCCAGGGTACCTTCTGAGCTTCTGGGACTCGATGCCTCATTTAACACTTAAAGCAACTAGAGGTGACAGTGGGCGTGTGAGACTTGCTCAAGCCCTCCATCCTGAGTCCCGGTGAGGACCTAGAAGTGGGTTCCTGGCCCAGCTGAGTCTGGCACACCTCCTGGTTCCCTGGATGCTCCTCTTTTCCCTCCGTTACATAAAGCATCCCAGAAGGACGCAGGCAGCTTCTCCAGCAGCTGGAGAAAGAAATAGCTTCTTTAAGAACGTGGGACCCAGACAGCCTGGGCTGGAGTCCTGGCCTTGTCAGTTCCTGCTTTTGAGGTCCTGGCCAAGTCTCTGAACATCATGGAAGTCTGTTTTGTCCTCCATTCATTGGAGGCAACAGTGGTGAGAAATGAGACAAGATGTGACCTGTAAAGTCCTTTCCCAGATGCCCAGCACATAGCACCACTGTCCTCAGGCTGTTGCCCTGTTACCTGCTGTCGGGTGCTGGGCACTGAGGGCTTGGGGGCTGCGCTTGCTTTGCAGCCCCCTAGGCCCTTTTGAGTATGGTATCTCTTTACAGAATGCAAGAATGAGAAGAAACCACCCCAGGAGCCCCCGATTCCTGGCTGGTCAGGCTTTCTGCCCCGAGCCAGGGTCACTGAGCTGGGCTGTGCCACGCGGTACACTGTCATGGCCAGAAACTGTTACCAAGACTTCCAGGACATCATGGAGCGGGCCAAGCAGGCAAAGCAGAAAGCTTACGAGGAGTAAGTGGGGCTGGTCACGGCACGTTGAGGGGAAGCACAGAGCTGCTGCGGTCACTGGGAGCCACATCACACAGCAATGCCCTGGGTGTGACCGGTACACGGAAGTGCCTCCAGCGTCCCCGCCATGCTCTGCTCCCCGCCTGTGCTCAGCTTCCCTGGCTCCTTGGGCCCGGAGTCTCTGCTGGTTTGTAGGATGAAGTGGGACTGTAAAGCAGTAGGGTCACCCTGTCACGGATGCTGAGGGCGGAGAGGGAAAGTGACACCAGTACAGCACATAAGCTGCTTCCTGAGGCCTTAGCTTTCCTCCCATAAAGAGGAGACTAATTCTAACCTCTATGGTAAGAAGTAGAAATACATATATCATGCTCTTCCAGCACCTGTGTGTACTAGATTGATTCTTATTTTATCATTAAAAGAAATAACTTTTGGCTCTTTCTTACTTTAGACTACTTGGAAGGGGCTCCACACAACCTCCTGCCCCTTCTCCCACAACTTTGCAGCATGAAGGGCTGATGCCCCAAAGACCAGAATTCTCTGTTTCAGGTAAGGGAAGATGATTCTTTGCTTTCTATTGCTATTCTCTCCTTCCTTTTTTCTCTGCTCTCTCCCTTTCTTCTTCCCTTCTCTTCCTTCCTTCTCTCCCGCCAGCATTCCTTTTGGTTTCCCTTTTTGTCTGTCTGTCTGTTTAGCCAGGGTCTTGCTATAGGTTGGTCACAGACTTGCTTCCTGCCTTAGCATCCCCGGTGCTGTGTTACAGGTATTGGCCACCAGGCTTGGCCTACTGCATTTTAAAGGGCAGTGAAATTAAAGCAGAATTTAAAATGAAGTCAATTCCTCTATCTAAAACTAGTCTAGTAGCTCCCCACTTAGGTTCTGCACCCCCTTCCCATCACTACAAACTTCCCTGTGGTACTCATAAAGTAGGCAGTCACATGATCCTTGAAGAACTTATGTTCTGTAAACAAAGTTAGGATACTCTGTTCCTGTACGATTCATAAGACACTGTCTTCTTACAAGGCTACATGATTAAACTGTCTGTCCTTGTCCTGTTCCAGTAAACTGACTTACCAATGCCTGGGAAGATGACCTCTTCCATATATAAGACTAAATACATAAAAACTAGAACTTTTCTTTGGTCAGCTACTCAGCCTTGGGACATGAGTCCAATGAAGCTGGTGTTTCTCTTAAATAAGCACCCCTGATCCTCTCCAGTCCCCTAGAATATTGCAACAGAATGTGGTGGAGACCCCTCTACCCCGCTGGGGACCCACCCGCTCATGAGGAGTTGCTTCTCTTCCAGCTCCAAGCTGCTTTGCTCCGGAAAGACCTCAGAGGGAGGACCTCAGAGCTCCAGTGACGTGCGCCTGTGGTCAGATACCAAATGTGCAGAGCAATGCAAAGAGGTCTCTAGAGCCACTAGCGGAGAGCCAGGAGCTACAGGCTCCCTAGCAGGGACAGTGGGGAGGTCAGAACCCTGCTGTTCTTGCCTCAGAAGCAGCCTCTCACCCACTCATAGTGGGCAAAGAGGAAGCTGAGCAAGGAGAACTCATTTCTTCTGTTATCCTGTGAGAATAAAGAGGATGCTTCTCAGAGTGCTCAGGATTTTGTGGTTGTTCTTCCAAGTGTTGCTGACCTTGAGAAGGGCCAGGTAAGCTATCTCTTTCTGACCCCCAAAGTAAACTTCACAGCTGGGCCAAGCTCTTCTCCAGAGCCCTAGTCCAGGCCCCTGAGCAAATCTATCCTTGTAAGCTCTCCTGGTTCTGGCATGATGGCGTGGCAGGTCCTCAATGCCAGCATGGACACCGAGCCCACCATACCACTACAGAATGAGTTTGTAGATGTTTAGACATGAGTGCTCCCCATCCTAACTGGTGGTCTGGAGAATCTCATTCTCTAGGAGGCCCATCTCACAGATACCAACCATATTTCCAGGGCTGCCCTAACAAAATACTACATACTGAGTGGCTGGGACAAAATATCTAAAAAAAAAAAAAAACCAACTTACATTAGTAAAGGTTTATTTTGCTCATAGTTTCAGTCCACGACTGAACATCTCCATTGTTTTTGGACCCATGGCAAGGTAAAAGCATTATGGCAGAAGGGGGAGGAAGAGAAAGCTACGGAAAGCTGAAACAGGAGCTGACAGGACCATTGGCATCAGACAGCTCACAGAGCAAAACTGACGGGAGTTCCTGCAAAGGCGAGTTTTGCCTGGGCTTCCTCTCCTCCCAAGGTGCACTGGGTCAGAATCAGGAGGATGGAGAACTTTCATGAGAAAAAGACTCCATCTTTGTTTTCACAGCTCTCCAAGTGTAGGTCAGTGTGTCCTTTAGTAGTAAACATCAGCAACGGAGACAGCAGGACCTGTCACCTCAGCTCCAGATGAATCAGGGATCTTTTTATATCATATAATAATTGTTGTGAACATCCAGAAATAATGTTAATGCTCATCTCTATTTTACAGTGATATTGGTTAATAGAACTACCACGCTCTAATATATTGTTATTTGATACAGGAAGAAACACTTCTGCAGCTGTTGCACACAAACCCATTCTTTTAATGTTTTGATAACATTTCCTTTGTTGTTGTATGTGTTCTACTGTGCACATTATTCTGAGAAAAGGCTTGCAGGATTCACCACAGCCTGAGCCCCAGAAATGCTTAAGGACCCTTGAACCAAAAACCACCCAACCAAGGCTGAGTATAAAGGGTGACAGTCTTACAAAACAAAACAACAACATTATCTCTGAGGCTGTCATTAAAAAGATGATGTGATAGAAGAATGCTGCTATGGAAAAATATTGAGGATGCAGAACATGAAAAGGGAAGGTCATATGATGCACCATAGCAGCAAAGCTGGGTAGATACACAGACACATACATTGCAATTGTATTGTTTTATTGAAAGGGAGCGCTAATGTCTAGTGCTAACCGTGGTCATCTCATTGATGATGCTACTGCTTTGCATTTCTTTGTGCTTTTTCTGCTTTTTCCACAGCCAGCAGGTATTACTTTCATAATCAGGAAGAAATATCATCTTAAAAATCTTTATTTGGATTGATTAAAGATATGTTAAACTTTGGGAGATTATTATTTAAAAAGAAAAAAAAGTAGTGGGTGTTCTCTTCAAAGGTCTAAAGCAAAACTTGCTGATTTTTGTTTGTTTGTTTGTTTTGTTTTCTTGAAGTGGAAGAGTGGCCTTATGCTCCCAGAAAGGAAACTAGGAGAGAGATTTCAAATTACCAAGTGTCGTGTGGGCCGGGCAGCTGTACCTGAAATTCCCTCAAAAGATGAGGGACATCGGAGGCATGTCTGCTGGGTCCCTACCCAAATCCCTACCCAAACAGTGTGAGATGGCTGCATGGGCCCAAGTCCCTGAGGTGCCAGGTCTGCCCTCACCCTGCATTCCCCACAGGACCATATCATGTGTCAGTATTTAAGTCAATGACAAATTCATTGTGCTGGATTTTTTTTTTTAAGGTTTTTTGAGACAGGGTCTCGCTTTGTAGTTCAGGCTGGCCCTGAGCTCAGCCTCAAACTCACATCACAGCAATCCTCCTGCCTCTGCCTCCCAAGTGCTGGGATTACAGGCGTGAGCCACCACGCCCGGCACTGTGGTTTGTGGTACTGGTTGCTGCTGGGGTGAGTCTCCACACCCAGTATTGTATGTGGTGACCAGGGATCGAATCCGGGTCCTTGCACTTGCAAGACAGGCGACGGAACCACTGAGCTATATCCTCGGCCCTGGATTTTTTTTTTTTTTAAGTCTTTAGCTGTCAGATCAAAACCAAACCAAACCAACAACAAATACCCAGTAACAGAGACAACAAAGGCAATTTGGAAAATTCTTTAACATGATCTAATTTTGCTACAAGTTTAAGATTACGAACACCAAGTTCAATATGCAAAGCTGTGAGTCCTTTTGTTTGAGCAGTTCCATGTTGCAATTCTTTTCCTTAATCTCTACCCTTTCTGTTTCTCCTTAGCCTATAATTTCCAGAGTGTTGTCTGTCAGCCGGGGGAGGTGTAGAGAGGTGATTTTACTGCTCAGCAAATTATCATTATTAGCATGAGCTGCATCCGTAATGAGTTCATTCTTGCCAGTAAAAACAATTCCATTACCTGATGAGACAAAATTTCCTGGGCTAACTGGACCTTTTATTAGGCCAGTTTGGCTTCTCTGGTAATTAAACCTTTAGGAGCCACTTTTTTTTTTTTGTCTTTCTGTACAAAACCCGCCGGAAGCCAGCACTGGAGGGGACACTGATACTCTCCGTCCCCATTCCGTGTCCCAGTGTGACTAGCTGGGTCTGAACAGGATCTCAATCAGCACTTTAACCTTACGAAAGTGCAGCTGTGGAGTGTGGGCCTGAGGCAGGCCTCGTGGTCCATTTCTCCACTCTCTTCAGCAAGAGACAGAGTGGCAGGGGAAGGGGGAGAGGAAAAGACAGACACTGACTGACTTAGGCTTACAGAGGGAGTAAGTGGCAGAGCCAGATGGACTGAGGCCTGTTCTGTACACTTAACCTTTAGAGTGTGTGGATCTATCGCCTCCTTGATCATTTTTATAATATGAGCTACTTGTAAATGAGCTCCTGTTTCACACAGTAAGTTCCAAAAGAGGAAACAGAGGAGAAGGTAAGCCATAGGAGTACACTGTGATGAACGTGAGGGAGGACCCCGGCACCAGGGGCTAGAACTGTTGCAAACGAACCAGGCTCCTGCCTGCCGGTGTCTCGCAACTGATGAGGTATCTTGTGCAGCAAACTTCACTGCGCCAGGCTTCAGTGTTCTGTTGTAAAACGTGCTAACATCTTCTTCTTGCACTTGTTTTGGAGGGTTCAGTGACAAGAACTGCACCAAAGGACTTAGCGTGGCATTTTGCAACCATCCAACTTGCAGGCCTCACGTGTCTTGTTGACCACAGCAAATAGCGCCTGGAAGGGGCTACTACAAAGGCAACAGCTAAAAGGCTTAGCAGAGGATGAGGGCGAACGTCCTCATCTCCACACCGTGTTCCCAGACTTTGCAGCTCCCCTCTCCTGGGCCTGCTTCCGGGATCATCAGGAAGAGGCCCCAGCCCAGTGTTCCTCTGCTGTCATTTCTGACAGGCCCTGTCCTGAAAGTCACACAAGGGAACAGTGAGTCCCTCTGCCTTTCATTATCTCGGACCCTGTCAGACTCTGGCCTCTGTTGCCTGTGCCCTGAAACCACTTCCATTTGCTGAAAGTCACTCCCCAGTTGCATTTAAAGTATTTGTCAATATATCTCAAGGAGGACATTTCTGATCATTTTTTAATTCTTGTGAACGTTCGTTACAGCTGCAGCTTTGTGAAGCTGGGGTTGCTTTGCTTCCTAGTTGTTCTTTTCCTCCACATTTTATCTATTTAATGGCAGAATTGTGCCACTGCCCATATGACCCCGAGCACGGTGAGGACGTTTTTAGTCAATGTGTCTGAAACGTTCTTCTGTTACCTCGATTGTCTTGAAAGCAGCATTTTATTTGAGTGCTCTCAACTTCCTGCCCTGAAGGTCATCATCACGAAGGTCTTCCTTCTAAGCCAGAGTTGAAAACTTTTTCTATGGAGGGCCACATAGGAAATACGTTAGGTGTCATGGTCATGTGAGCAACAACACAATTCTGCCACTTTATTAGGTGATAAGGTTTAGAACTAAAATAGCCTTCAAAGTCTCCTGCACTTGGAAGGTGATTGGACTATGGAGACTGTTCTCATCTGTGGACTCATCCATTGAGGAGTTTAGTGGCTGAATGTGCTGCTAGGCAGTGGGGCTTGGTAGGAAGTCAGTCACTGGGCGTGTGTTCTGGAGCAGTATACTTTCCTCCCCGTGCCCTCTTTTTCTCTCAGCCTCCTGGCTGCCATGGGTTGGGCACCCTTTCTCTGCCAGGTCCCTTGGCCATGCTGTCTGCCTTGCAGCTAGTGGACCATGGACCAAAATAAACCTTTAAGTTGCACGTGTTGCATATGTTGGGGGAAAGCGGCTAATACCGTGGGAAGGCAGCTAGAGACCTATAAGCGACTGAGTGGCTGCTATGTTCAGATAAAACTGCATCAATACACAATGAAATTTTAATTTCAAGTAATTTTTCATGTATCATGAAATATTGACCTTTTGAATCTTTAAGAAACCCTTAAGAAATGTGAGAGTCGTTTTTTAGCGGGGCAGGATATATGAAGAATAGTTGGTCTTCACTCACTGGCCCTGCCATTAATCCAGCTTTCAGTTGAGTGCTGACCAGGATCTCATGGTGACTTCCTTTGTTTGCAGTGTGGGGCCAGTGAGCACCTCTGAGAGACGCCCCCTGGAGGATTCAGGACCCTGCAGGTGTCCTGCAACCAAGAAGGAGGGGCACAGAAAGATTTGGAGCCAGCCAGCAGTAGCTGGGAGAAAGCCTGCCCTGGCTTCTGAGAAAAGGCGGAAACAAAGGCCTGAGAGAGGCTTTTCACACCAGGCATTAAAGTTAAAATCTAATTTAGATGAAAATGGATGCCCAGACATTAAACGTGCGCGTGTGCAGTTTTCACCATTCAGTCGTATATTCCATGATGGTTTTACCAAATTTATTCCTTTGGCTTGAAAATAAAGATGCGTGGTGAAATTTGATTTTGTTGTTTTACAAATTGTTTTAGCTTTGTGAATAGTACGAACTAGATTTCTGATCCGCCTCAAACAAAAATAGAGCATTAACGTGTTTAAGATTCAATCAAAGGCTTGCTGCGAGTGGCACAATATTAAAATAACAGAAATATCAATTCGATTTTTATTTTGAACATGATTTGTCACAAATAGCATTCTAATAGATAACGCTGATTATATGGTAGCAAATGTAATTTGTATACACTGAGCACGAGGCCTTTGTCAGAGTCATCATTAAGGAATTTGACACGTATGCAGGAGAACAATAAATGTCAACTGAAATATATACCAGCTAGATATAAATGGGATGCTGAAATGCATGAGGTTGTACACACTATACTTACAAGTAATAATATGCAGTCTAAAGTAGTTTGGTTTTTCAAATGGGAACTCTTTTTGTTGTCATTTAAAATATCTCATATTTCTGAAGGTCAGGAATAAATGGTGCTATTAGCATTAAAAGCTAGTAAAAGAGAAAGTAATTTGTTACTCATTTAACATAACATTTTATGAAATAGCTTTGTAAAGTATTCGTTTTTCCCCCACAAAGGCTGAGAAGACGGGTTGAAGATGCCTGATTCTCAGTAGATGACTTTAAAATCCCCACACTTTTGTTACCACGAACGTCTTGATTCAGTGAAGGTTTTATGGAATTGTGTCTTGTGCCTGGGAAGGTCAGCCCTAGGACACAAAGCTGTGTGCCTAACAGTGGCCTGCGCTGGTCCAGCAAGGTTCTGTCCAGATCTGCTGCAGTGTTGCCATTTGCGGCAGGGATGACAGCGTGGCACTAGGGGCAAGTGACGGGCTGTCAGGAAGCGAAGCTGGAGGGTTCCTTGAGTAGAGGAGGAAGTGTTAAGAATTCACCAGAGCTCAAGACCACGCCACACACCAGGTACCCACCAGGAGATTTTTATTGAGAAGCGAGGGGCTCTGGTATGGAAGCGAGACAGGAAGCCCAGAGCAAGAGAAGAAAGGAAGAAGGAAAGAGAGACAGAGACACAGTGAGACAAAGACAAGAGCGAGACAGACAGACAGCACAATAGAAAGAGAGAAGAAAGAGGAGAGTGAGCACTTATACAGACCTAGGGATAGAGGCTCTTACGTCAGGGCTGAGGTAAGGTAGCCTTAGCCTATCAGACGCTGTAAAGTCCTCACCTTGCAAGAAGCTCGGTTCTGATTGCTTCTAGCTGATGTGGATTCTGGGAAAGCGTAACTCTGTGGCCAGGGTTGGAACTATGGGAAAGAGTGAAGAACCCGGAAGAATCGCGCAAGATGGAGCATATTTCTAATTTTGCAACTCCTCCAACAGGGAGGCTCTTTCTGTGGGTCTTAGGAATGATGGCAAATAAATCAGGATTTGAACCTAGATATAGATATGCGACAGCATGAAGGAGTCAGCCATAGAGAGGTACCTGGTCACCTTTCACCTCCACAGGTCCTGGGCACCAGAAGATGCCAACTCCTTCCACATGGTCTTCAGGGGAGCCCCCCCCCCTTTTTTCTCTTAAATTTGGATTAAAGGGCATGGAATTTTGCTCAGTGGTTCCTGTGCCTGCCTTGCAAGTGCAAGGGCCCAGGTTCGATCCCGGGTAGTCACATACAACAATACTGGGCGTGGTGACCTATACCCTCCTGCAATCAGAACCACATACCACAGAGCTGGGTGTGGTGGTTCACACCTGTAATCCCTGTATTTGGGAGACAGAGGCAGGAGGATCACCGTGAGTACAAGGCTGAGCTCAGGGCCAGCCTGAACTACAAAAGCAAGACCCAGTTTAAAAAAAAAAAAAAGGATTAAAAACTACAGTCCCCCCCCCCCCAAAAGAGATCAATAAGCACCACAATAATGACCAGGAATTTGCAAAGATAAACCCTTATCTTGTATTTTTTTGAAATTTTTGTGTAATTAAAAAAATAAATGAGACATGCATTGGCTCTTGGGCCATGGTTTATTTTGAACCACTATGTTGTGAGTAGTATTTTGTGAGTGAAAGTAACCAAAGTGGACATTTCTGTATCTTCGTGGAGTCTCTGCTTTGCTCAAGGGGATATTTCATTTCTGGGCCCTCCTAGGTTGCACCTGTGGGTCTGCTCTCATTCTTTTCCTTTGCTAAAGCTCTCTTTTGGATAACCTGATGGATCCAAATGTTATTTTCTTGGTTTCACATGTATTCTTCTGATTCTCAGTGAGATTGAGTCTTGAACATCAGCTATATCTTGGATGTGGATTTCCCCAACATCCCCAGTGGATGCCGGTCTCCAGGATATTGATGTTGAGAGCATTTTTAAGAGGTAGGGTACAGTCAAAGGTGGCTGGCCTCCTTTGGAAAGCATTAATGCCCTCCCACAGGAAAGAGTCAGTTTTTATGGGATGGGTTAGTTCTCAGGGGTTTGGGTGAGTTTGACATTCTTGATGCTTTCTTGCTTTTGCTCCTGCACTTGCCCAGTTCTCTGAGGCGTCCTCACCAGGAGCAGCACTAGACCATTAGGAACTCCCCATCACCAGAACTGTAGCCAAATAAACCGATTTACTTCGCACATTCTCCAGCACTGTGTAGTTTGTTAAAACAACATAAGCAGCATCCTCTGATTACCCACTCATGTTCTTCGTCCATTTTTTGTTATCCTTTTAGATATTCTGAATTCTAGGCCTTTGTTGTGTCCACTTCAAATACCTTCTCTGAGGTCAAGGTTTGTTTTAGCTCTGTGTTCAATGTGTTTTGTCTTTCTTATTCTTAATATCTCACAGTAGCCAGCCCTTCTCACCGCATGGAGAGGGCCTAGGGCCATGCTCTGCTGGCCTCATCTGTTTACTCCTCGCAACTGCCCTGTGTGCAGGGCTCCAATTACTCCCCAGTGTGGAGGGCAGAAGGGTCAGCAGCCCGCCCGGGGAGTACAGCTGGGAAGAGATAAGGCTGCGACTGAAGACCAGCTCGTCTGACTGCAGAGTCAAGCTCGAGTCCTCTACACACTACGAGAATATGAGGGGAGGAAATGTCACCACAAACCCTTAGATGCTGTCATTACAAACATTTCTTTTTTTTTTTTTTGAGACAGGGTCTCGCTTTGTAGCTCAGACTAGCCCTGAGCTCAGCCTAAATTTATATCACAGCAATCCTCCTACTTCTGCCTCCTGAGTGCTGGGATTATAGGTGTGAGCCTCCACACCCGGGATTGTGGTATGTGATTACCGGGATTGAACTCCAGACCTTGTACTTGGCATAGCTAAATCCCTAGACCTACAAACACATCTTGATGACTCTCATTCATAGCTGTATGTCTCCCAGGAGCTTTGGAAATGTTGGTCCCCACTTTAGAAATGATGCCTGGTCTAGTACATAGTCCAGACATGTTTTTGTTTGTTTTTTCTGGTTGCGTGGATTGAATTTAGGACCGTGCACTTGCCAGGCAAAAGCGGCACTGTTGAGCTCCATCCCCAGCCTGGACATGGGTTTTCTTTTGCATTTTCTCAGTGATTCTAATATGAAGCCAGGTCTGACTACTCCTGTCCTGTACTCTGTAGTTCTATGGAATCTAGAAGGTCTAGCAGGTCTCAGACAAGGAAGGGTGTTCATGACACTAGGCTAATATTTTAAGTGTTACCATAAGACTTCATAAGAAAAATGAGCTGGAAAATAACAAAGAGAGAAAAAAGGAAAATGTGCAAAAAACCCCCAAGACGTGGAGCTCAAGCACCTTTGTTCTATTAGGCACTGGAGGCCTCCCCTTCAAGGTAGGTGCAAGCCTTCCGTCCTCCGTGTTTTGGTGGCCACACTACCTGCAATGTTCAGGCTCCAGCCACTGCTGTTGTGGTGCTGTTCTTGGGACCTACTAAGAGAGGCTATTTCTGGATTCCAAGATTTTTTATTTTTAGGTTTTTTGAGACAGGGTCTCATTTTGTGGTTCAGGCTGGCCCTGAGCTCAGCCTCAAACTCACATCACAGCAATCCTCCTGCCTCTGCCTCCCGAGTGCTGGGATTACAGGTGTGAGCCACCACGCCTGGCACTGTGGTATGTGGTACTGATTGCTGCTGGGCATGAGTTTCCACGCCCAGTATTGTATGTGGTTACTGGGGAGGATCGAACCTGGGTCCTTGGGCTTGCAAAAACAGGCGCTGGAACAACTGAGCTAACTCCCCGGCCCTGGATTCCAAGATTTTAACAGCAACTACCTCACCTGGCCCACCAGGTGCTCCCTGAGCCCGGTGTCCCTGTTCTGAGAATGTGACCTTTACTCGGCACCAGCCCATGTATTCAGTGAACTCCCAAGAATGAATGGTCAATTTGCTGTGTGTGCCAGGCTGGGGTGGCACAGGACTTCCGCGGTAAGGAGATGCCAAGCCTGAAGAATGACCATACAACCAGGAAGAGAGGCAGGAAACCCAGGCCTGGCTGCTTCACTTGGCCCTGATGGAGTGGGATTCAGGTGGTCAGAGTGCTGTGGGAAGCTGCTGGGGCTTCGGCTACCCACACAGCCTTCCAAGTCTGAGCTGGGGCTTCCTTCTTGGCCTTTGGCTAAGATTAAGTGAGTCTGAGTTGGGACTTGAGCTTGTCAGTAACTAGCCACGAGTGGCCTGGGCTCTATGAGTATGGGCTGTGCTGCCCGGGGCCTCCCACTCGCCTATTTACTCCCAGGCAGAGGTGTGAATCGACAGGAATATTTGCATTTGAGGAATATTCTAATTCTCTTCATACGAAGGGACTCTACAAAGTAAGGGCAAAGGATGTGGACAACTCAGAGAAAAAGATTTCCACCTCTCATTATAATAATATTAATACAAATTACTATGTAAGGAAATGCACTTTACCTACTAAATTGGCCAAAGGCTTTAGACACACCACATTAGACAGAACCATATGAAACAGCCAGTGCTTCACCTCTGCCTGCAAAACTGGCCCTTTTATACAGTTCAACCTACTATGTTGCTTGTTGGAGCCTAAGTTAGTGCAATGGTCACCGGGATAATTTGGCAATACTGATGAAAATAAATGCATTCTAAATATTTATTGGACAAACATGTATAATGTAGAAAATGTCCTAAAAAGATATAGGAATTGCACAAATATTTATGGTAGGAAAATGTGGAAACCATCTACATGTTCCTCAGTGGGTTCTACCGTCTGAACCAGGTGTATCAGTGGAATCTACGAAGCCCTATAAAGAATGAAGGGCTCTTGTTGTGCTTCTAAAGAACACATCCCATCCATTGTTAGTGAGAAGAGCAAGCTGCCGAGCAGAGTGTATAATATTCTGCCATTTACACTTGAATAAAAGTGGTGTGGCTGGATTGAGGTGTGTGAGATAGATACAGACATATCTATCTCACATCTATCTATCGTATTGTATCTATCATACGCAGACTACTTCTGGACAAAACAGGCCTAAGTTGTCTCTGGAAGGAAATGAGACAGTTTACAAGCACAGCGGGTAAATGGAGATGCACCTTTTATCAGAATATCCTTCTGCATATCTGAATTTTCTCCTACGTGCATGATTTAATTTATTTTGTAACAAGCTTGTCCTTCCTGCTGCAGGTGGATCTCAGCACAAATCTTAACAGTATGGAATCAACATGTGTCTCTGGCTGCTCTTAAGTCATGTCTGCTTCCCACCTATTAGATGTTAAAAGTAGACGGGCAATTGTGGGAGCAACAATGTCCTCAAACCGGATAGAACTGTTGTCTAAAGGTATCAACTATGTGAGCACAAGCCACGCACACGGCCCTGCAGAGAGCCGCGATCGAGGTGAGGGGGTGGAAAAGTACAGGAATCACCTGCACAGACTTGGTTGCACTCTCAATAATCATTTCCCAAGTGTGACTGTAGAACATGGAGTCACCTCGACCTCAGACCAAGTGCATTCAGCAGTTTATTACCACAGTGACAAGAGCTGCATCATGCTTTTTAACAAGGGAAGAGAGATTGTAAGACTGCTTCTTGCACAGTGTCGTTGCTGCAGAAATTATACCTGTGGAGAAAAAAAGGTTCAGCATGAGGTGCTTTTACTGGTGGAAATGTAACGCTGAATGAGTGAGCAGTACCCTGTCCCCAATCCAGGTCCCTTTGAATGAAGAACTTCGCTACACCAAGCAGAAAGAACACCTGCCTGTCCTTATGGGCTCCCAACGAGCTGGACCTGAGTCAGTAACATAAAACTAAAGCTTATAATTGGGGTCCCTGGAGGTCCTGCTGTTCTGGCCTGGATGTCTCAGTGGCTAGCCCTCAGGAGATTTTTTTCTGTTCAGTCAGGATCAGAAGGGCCCTCGTGGAGTGCCTCTGGGGAGGTAAAACATGGCGACCATTTTGGAAACAGTCTCACAGTTCCTCTATAGGTTAAACACAGTTATCATAGGACCCAAACATTCTGTACCTGGATATATGCGCACAGGAGTGAAAATACATGTCCACATAAAACTCACATGTGAATGCTCAGGGGAGCATTATAACAGTCCCCAAAGAGAAACAATTCAAATGTCTGTTGATTGATAAGTAAAATGTGCTCTGTATATATGAGAGAATATTATCTGACCACAAAAAGAATGAAGACTGATATGTGCTATTTGGAGGGACATTGAGAATGTCACACTAAGTGGAAGAAGTCAGTCACAGAGGACGACGTGTTCTATGACTCCATTCAGATGAAATGTTGAGGATAGAAAAAGTTGTAGTCACCAAAAGTAGAGTAGTGGATGCCTCGGGCTGGGGAAAGGGGTGTATTAGCTGAGGGATGATGGTTAAAAGACGTGGGTTTCTTTTGGGGATGATGAAAATGTTCTAAAACTGACAGTGGTCATCACTGCAGCATTCTGTGAATATACCAGAAGCTATGGAATAGTTCCCCTCATAAGGTGAATTGTATGGCATGCAAATTATACCTCAATAAAGCTACTTAAAAAATAGCAAAGAAGGTTATCAGTTATGAGTGGATCACCAAGCATGAAAGTCAGGTACTTGGGCCTCCTCTTCCCTTGTGGGTGTCTGTGGCCAAAGTGGCACCATGTGCCAAGCTCAATTCCTCAGGAACCCCCTTGATGAGGGACCCTGTGTGTGGGATGAGGGCTATGGTGCTGGGAGAAACACAGCATAAGCTATTGGTGCTAATTCTCCCACCTTGGCTAACTACTGAGGGATCCAGACACCTCCACAGTGCCCTGCACAGACAGGCACCATCGACTCCTCAGCCCCATCCAGCTGTGTGACAGCTTGGGCATCATGGACAGAGCACTGGGTCAGGCATCGGAATACTGGGCCCAGCCTCTGCGCCTCATGTTCCACTTCGGCACCTGAGTCAACCAAGTCATGCCCTGGCTACTATCACATTAGATATGTTCAGTGACACACCAAGGAATCAGGATAATTACCTATTTTGCAGACAACAAAGTTAAGTCACAGCTGGGAAAGATGTTTTGGGGTGTGTGTGCGCGTGTGTGTGTGAATCCAGGTCTTTCATGCTGAGCTATATCCTCAGCCCCTTTACATTTTGAGTCAAGGTCTCAGCAAGTCACTAAGTTGCCGGAGATAGACTTGATATTACAATCCCTCCCTCCACAGTGCTGGAGTTACAGACACACATTACCACACTTAGCTCTTGGGGGTGTGTGTGTGTGTGTGTGTGTGTGTGTGTGTGTGTGTGTGTTTGTGTGTTGCATATTTAGAAGTTCAAGATTTTCCCCTTTCGTTTCTCTCTGAAACCTTAAACCAGATACTTGACTCTTCAAATGTCACTTTCTTGTCTTAAAATGAGAGAAGTCTATATTTCACTCGGACTGTAACATTCCGTTATTTTCTGATTCTCTCCCTTTAGGTGTCCTCTCTATAGTTCAAAAGCACTTATATTCTCTCCCACCTCCTCCCACGGAGGATTCTGCTCCCCAGACTGAGGAGAGGTTGCAGTGTGAGCCCCGGCTCACATCCACTCCGTACTAGTCTCCACACAAACCACCTGAGACTTGCCCACAGATCACTGCTGCCCTGCTGTCAACTATTTCCTGGATGTTCTCCTCATTCTTTGAGAGGAAACTATCTCATGTTTGTCTGTTTATTGAATATATGCCTCACAACTAACGCTTTGCCCCTTCCAAATCAAGTGCCGCCTAACGTTTGATTGTTCAACGTAAATCCGTTGGGTAGATGGAGAGCCGAGAGGGATAGTTGGGTAGGTTAGTGGAGATGAAAGGCTGGCAGCATGTCCAGAAGGATGAGGAAATAGATGTCTGAATGGATAAAGGGATACAGAGGACATGACAGTAGATAAGTAAATGGCTATACCGACATAAATGGGTCATTGGCCATACGCATGTACGCACAGACAGACTGATACATACATATAATCAAACTTAGACGGAATAAAAGATACGCACTCGGTCCCATCTTCACCGGTCTGCACTGTGATTTGAGAAGCTCCCAGTTCAGGTTGGAAGAGATTTATCATACTATTGTCCCACAGGAACTTAACTTTCTGGATTTCTCCAACATTGAGGTCCACATCGATGTAAGATGCAAGAGTAGCATCTGGTTTGAGGGCTCCTCTGAAAATACAGACATAAACTATCAGCGGGGCCAATGAATACCCGGATGGTAGAAATTTGTTGTTGCTCTGAACAATGGCTTCATTGCTGGTTTTCTGCAAAGACCTGGAATGACTTCACCCACATCCAGACACTGTCACACACAAATCTGTTTGTGCAGAACATGTTTGTAACAAATAGCAGACTTGAGAGTTGCGCTGTTTCAGTCCCTAGAGACAAGTGACATATAGAGGGTGCATTATAACACTGTAAGTCTGCTCCAGGATCAGTCAGTTCAGTGTCTTTTGTTTAAGGCTGCCTGAAGTTCAGCAGGTGCCATTTGTTAGTATTGATACGTGGCACAGGAAATTGTTAAAGAAATTTCACTCACACATTCAGTTACAAAAGTTAGTGAACAGCCAGAATCTAACTATATCCTCAGGTTACACACTCATCACATCTTTACCAAGCTCTATATACATCTATTTTAAGCCAGGGCTTGAGGCCTCCACAGCAACAGCCATTGGGCCCCAGGGTTCCTGTGCACCTTGCATGGGGCGGTGCGAGCTGGAGGAGGGGGAGTTGTCCTGGCACTGCACCTTCCCTGAAGAGAATCTGCTGTTCATAAAACCTAAGTTAGAGAACTGGTACAAGACTCATTGTAGGTAGTGAGTCCTTCTCTCTGGGACTCACTATTTTATGTATAAAATGAGATGATATTTTAAATTTTTGATTAGTACATAATTGCAGTATGTAATGATCCTATTAATCATGGAGAGCTGGTACATGTACCAACACATCTAAATTCTGTTTATTTCTTCTTTCCTCTATTCACTTCCCACTCTCTTGATCTCTTACACTTGCCAAATATTTATCTCCCTGTTTCCACTGTCCTTTTTTTTTTTTTGCTTTTAAATTATTTAAAACCAAGATATTTGAACTAAATAAGAAGACTTCATTCCAGCTCTGACAGTCCAGGATTCAATGGTTCTGTAGAAGAACTGCCTAGATTTATAAAGCAGTTTATACTCCACCTTTTATGAAGAATCCATGACGGAATGAATGGCCATTTCATTTCACTCTGGGACTTACTTGAAAATCTCATATTGTTTTGAGTTTCCATTTTTTCCAAACAGAGCAACCTGGATGGACCCTTTTAGTTGCTTTTCTCCGGATAGTGTGATGGATACCTTATACCTCCAACCTGGTGAAAGAAATACAATCAACCAACGAGCTGGTTGAAACAATGTCCCTGATAGAAGCATTATTTTTCTAGGCTCTGAAACCCCTCCATGGATGAGAGGTGAGAGCCAATATTACTAACAATCACCTTGGGACCCAAGAATTCAGCTTCTGGGTGGGGCGGAGAGACTCTAGAGGCAGAAAATACTACAGTTCAGTGCAACAAACATGCCTTGACAAACGAAGGGCGACCCATTACTGTGCACCAGTACACTAATACACAAGGGAGTGGGCTCGGTGTATGTGTTCCCTAAATTTATATGCTGAAGGCCTAACCGACCAGGTGATAAGAGGGGCCTTTGGAAGATCATCAGGGAACAGGGCAGAGCCCTTGGGAATGGGATTAGCGAGAGGTCCCCACTCAGTGGGGGGACACGATAGCAGTACGCACCAAAACCTGAGCATGCAGCCACCTGAGCTTGAACGTTTAGCCCCAGCACTGTCAGAAATTAATTTCTCTTATTTACCTCACTTCATCTCGGGAATTCTGTTATGGCATCCTGAATCAAGACACGTGGTTATAAGGGGCTCTTTCACTTGGCATCTCACTTAAGAGTCCTAGTGAGCTTTTCTCCTCAGTTCATGGAACTGCATCCTTCTTAACAATGGCTCTACACAGTGCTTCATCTATACCATGGGGCTATTTTCCAGGTGGTGGATGTTCTGATTTCCCTCTTATCTTTTTTAAAATTGAAAACAGTGCTACAGTGGGCATCTTCAGGCACATAGTATGTACACGGGGTGCATTCTGAGAAACAGAGGGGCTGAGTTACAGTAACAGACTGAGAGACTCAGGTACTACCAAGCTCTTATGTTTTATGATGAATAGGGGGTTATATGAATAATTCTATGTGAAAAATGTTTTGGAAAGTACCTCATTTGTTAAAATTTAAAACTCTCCTGGTGACTGAAGCTCTCCTCTGCAGACATTATGTGATATTATTTGTGGCAAATCCATCTTTGCTTTTGTTTTCTTGTCTTTTTCAGTGAGACACTGGGTAAAGTTAAGAGTAGTCACCTAAACAGTGTGTATGTCCACATCTGGGAGTCTAGTGTGATAACTGTCACTGGGGCGCCTTTTGGACTCAGAATGATTTTGCCCCACTGGCCTCTTCTAAAATGTATAGACCTAGCCCTCCTGGGCCCGGGGGTGGGAGATACGTGAGCAGCCAGAGCCTGCACTGTAAAGCCAGGGCTCTACTCTCCTGCAGATCCATTTTATTAGTGACATGCGCAAATGTGCAATTCAAGATAAATGCCATTCAACTCTCCTTACACGACAGTTCGAGCTGGTTGTAGCTGAGTTTCTGTCCTTTGCTACCAAAGGACCTGACTCAAGAAGGCTGGGACACCCTTGAAAATTATCTGCAAGGATTTTAAGTGAATAAAATAGAAACTTACGAGTAAAGTTACCACTGTCTCCTGTGTTCAGAAAATACACTTGTCCCACAGCATTGGTTTTCCCCTGAAATTGCTCAGCATAGTGCCCCATTTGGGGGCATCCTTCTGCTGGACAAGGGAAACAGCCATCCTAGTTGAAAAAAAATGTAATTTGTCCGTTAGTAGTAGGGCCTTTGACATGCTTACTCTGTCAACCAATTCCTCCTCTCATCTGTCTATCTACCTTTATTATCTATCTATCCATCTACCCCCTCATCTCCCATCTATCCTTCCACCTCCCATCCACCCATCTATCGGCCCTCCCTCCCTACTGTCCAGATGTGAAGTGGGTCTGTCTGCCCATCCACCATCAGCCCATGCTTAGCACTGTGCTAGACTCTATACAGCAACTGACAAAAAGCTTTGAAAACTTGGGGTACAATTGGGAGACAGGTTATATACAGGAAGTGATAAATTTAAAATATGAAAGAGGAAGCAAGGTAATATCTCTAGTGAGATATAAATGGGAAGGTAATAGTTATTTTTAAAAGGGGGACAAAGGAAGACAGGTATGATTTTCATTTTAATAAGAATTATTTCTCCAGACTAGTCCCTTACCATCTAGTGCTGCCCAACTGGGAGTTCAAAAAGGTAGTACTTAGAGAACCAGTATCTCCTAGTTCTTGGAGTTCATATGCATCCCAAATGCATGGTGTGCGTAGCTCTTTTACAACTTGGAAAGCCTAAGACAGGGGCTGGAGGTCACATTATTATACTTGCACCAACAGAAGCCAACACGACCAAAGCTGCTCATGGAGCACTCACAGGTCTTGGGGATCAACGATCAGGCCCCTCTGACCTTAGTTCATCTCACAATGCCAAGATCAAACTTTGCTTTGAAAGAAAAAAATATAAACCTAAGCATGTTTTTATCTTTGAGAAAAAAACTTTTAAAATGTTGAATTTTTACAACCCTCTGTAATAATAGACTCAAGTAATGATTATTGGTAGGAACTCAAACCTTTCACTGGGTTCCAATAGAAACTAATAAATTATTTTAATAAATTATTTTGGAGAAATCGTACTTTTACAATAGAAATCTGGCAGATTCCACCTTAACCACATAATCAAAATTCATGTGATCAAATAACAGACAAAGTGCCCATGAAATAAATGCATTAAGTGGCAGAGTTTTTGTCAATTGCTCCCAAAGGTCCTGACTAAGGCTGATAACCCTTCTTCAGAAAGCCAGAGATAGGCCGTGACTGACTGAAAACCATCTAATGCCACCCACAGAATCACAAAGAAATAATCAATTCCAGAGTGAGATATTCTTCCAAACACCTCGTTTGGGCTTTTTATAATTTTCCATGTCTTGGAAGTCCAAAGAGAAAATGAGAAACTGTTTGAGATTGTAAGGAGAATAAAGAGATAAGACCATAAATGTAAAGTAATTTTAAAAAGGAAAAGAGGGCCAGGGATTTAGCTCAGTGGTTCCGGTGCCTGTCTTGCAAGCGCAAGGACCTAGGTTCGATCCCCGGTAACCACATACAGTACTGGGTGTGGAGACTCATCCCAGCAACAATCAGTACCACATACCACAGTGCCGGGCATGGTGGCTCACGCCTATAATCCCAGCACTCGGGAGGCAGAGGCAGGAGGATTGCTGTGATGTGAGTTTGAGGCTGAGCTCAGGGTCAGCCTGAACTACAAAGCGAGACCCTGTCTAAAAAAAAAAAACAAAAAAACAGAAAAGAAAGACAGAAAGAAAAAGGAAGGAGGGAGAAGAGAAGGAGGAAGGAAGAGGTCAGATAACTCCAGAGGACATTATTTAGATAGCTGAGGAAGTCTGAATACAGAATATATTAGAAACTATTAGTGTATTGAAGTTAAATTTCTTGAATGTTCTATGGGATGATCTTGTTCTCAGGGGATAAATGCTGAAGTATTCATGAATAGAGCATCCAATGTCTTTAGTTCCTTTTCACATAATTTAGGAGCAAAATACACATAGGTACATACCTATCAAATGTCAGCAGTCAGTGCCCCTGGGTGATGGGCATAATAGCTATTCACCTGTCCTTTTGTCAGTTTCTGTGCAGATTTGTTGTCACCAAAGGTGAGCGCCCTAGAGTAGGCCCAACACAGCCAGCTCTATGCCTCTCCCCTCAGTCTGCCCTGCCATGCATGAGGAAGGGTCCGGAGGCCTCAGTTTTTCCATGATTTCTTTCCTTTTTTTTTAGTTTTTTTTTGAGACAGGGTCTCGTTTTGTAGTTCAGGCTGGCCCTGAGCTCAGCCTCAAACTCACATCACAGCAATCCTCCTGCCTCTGCCTCCTGAGTGCTGGGATTACAGGCGTGAGTCACCATGCCCGGCACTGTGGTATGTGGTACTGATTGCTGCTGGGCATGAGTCTCCATGCCCAGTATGGTATGTGGTTACCAGGGACTGAACCCAGGTCCTTGCGCTTGCAAGACAGGCGCCGGAACCACTGAGCTAAATCCCTGGCCCCAGTTTTTCCATGATTTCTGATCATTCATGCAGGGCCTTACCGTCTTGTTCTAAGCCAGAGGGACAAAACAAGAAGGCCACCACCATCTTCCTGGGCCCAGCGTGACTCACCTTCTGGAACTCCTGGTAGGAGGCACAGGGGTAGCCCAGGAAGCCATCAGGGTTGAGGATGCTGCTAGAATAATACTTGTAGCTCCGCAGGTGGTTGCAAGAGGCAACATTGCTGATTCCTGAAAAAGGTGAGGCCGTGGGAACTGGAGGTCTTTTCCCCTGGAAGTGTGGCCCCTTCTGACCCCTCCATCTTCATGAATGGGCATTTGCTGAGGAGGACTACTGAGAGCCAGGCAAAGCTGAGGAGGGGCAAGTCTTAACAGTACTTCATGCAATGCCCCAGGGGTCACTGTATCTCGAGGGCCAGGTGTGGGCAGAGCGGGAGAGAGCGGTAGATTCAGAGAGAAACACAAGACATAGAGAAAAGATGGAGAAGAGAGAAAAGACAGCAATTGACTTTCTAAAAAGAGTAAATATATTCATATATATTCACATGTTTATTCATATATATATTCATATATATATATATATATATATATATATGAATGAGAGATACAGAGACAGAAAACACAATTGACCCTCTTTTTCTACGAATTCTTCCCTCCCGTTTCTCTTTCCTTCCCCTCACCCTCACTCTCACTCTTCCCTCCCCTTTCTTTCTCTTCTTTTCCCTTCCTTCCCTTTCCTTGGGTTAAACGAATCACGATAAAAAATATAGTTAAACCTATGAAGGTTATGTGTGAGTTGAACATATGGAGACTTTCTCTTGTCATTATTCCCAAAATATTATCATGTATATTATACATACCATCTATTTATATAGTAGATACACTGCATGAGTTATTATAAGTAATCTAGAGGTGACTTATAGTACATAGGAGGGTGCATGTGGCTTCCATGCACACGTTACCCCTCCGGCCTCTGTGGAGGTCCACACGAATACCTGGATACTGAGGAATGACTGTATATGCATTGCAGAGAGACAGACAGAGACAGAGACACATGGGCACCCAAAGATGGTGACAGCAGCTTTGGAAAGGATCCTACATACCCCTGCCAGTTGTCAAAGGCCCAGATTACTTGATTTTTCATGAGAAACAAGAATCCTGACTTTCAAATAGAAACCTTGCCACGTTTTCAGGGCTGGCAGTGAATTCCCACATTAAAAGAAGTCGACACAGAGGCCCAGCCACTACTACTGTGGACCGCTTGTGCCGCGCGGTCCTGGACCATGCCGACAGGACAGGCACCTCTCAGCCTCTCTGTGCCTCAGTGCCCTGGCTGAGCGACACGCAGGGCAACCCTGGCTACTCTTCTACTGCCTTTTAGTTAACGTCTCTTTTTTGAGGTCAAAGTCATTTGGTTTGGAAAACTGTTTTTTCATTCTTCCAGCTACTTGGTACAAAACACCCCCAGGAGTAATCCACAGTGATCCCACACCAGGGACTGTTCTGGGGTGATCTGGGGAGCTGTACACTACACCCTCCTCGGTGGCAAGGCCGGATTCACTGTCACAGTCGCCGGCAGGTTCTCAGACCCGCAGCAGCGCTCAGCACCAAGCAACAAAGTCTGTTTTAAACTTAAATGTTTCTTTCATCCCAAATTGCTGCCCAGGGGCCCCATGATAGAGAGGAAAGTGGGTTTAATTGTTCCCACTGCCAGCACCTGCGTGACTCGGCACGCAGAACAACAGAAACACTGCAGTGCTGCAGGGTCTGCTCACTCCACCCGGCCTCTCTTATTAAACCTGGGCTCTGTCCTATTCTGTGTGCCCTGCTCCTCAGTTCTGGGCGGAGGCAGCTATTACTGTGACTCTGGTGTTCCTCCAGGGCAAGCTTCACCTTCCGGGGAGTTTCCTGGAGCGGGGCTGAAAAGTCTAGAGCTTCATTTATTTGTTGGTGGATGCTGCTGGTCGCCGTGGCCACCCTGCTGTCTGACACTAAGCACACAGAGCACGGAAATGCCACGCAGGACCGCTCGACTCCATTTAGCGGAATGCACTTAATGCCTGCTTTGCGTGAGGGCCCAAAAGGGTCCTAGAATATCTGGGTGCACAAGACATCATCGTCAGCTGTGGGGAGTTTAATTCAGAAAAAACGAAGACACACAGAATGAATGCAGATTGAAGGCCCCTCCTTCAGGGAGGAGAGTGGAGCTGGGCCTCAGCGGGGCTGAGAAGAATGAAGCCCAGAAAGAAAGCCGTCACGTGATCTCACGTCCGTCACGTGATCTCACCTACGGATCCTGCTCTTTTGGATGCGCTGAGACACAAAGCATTGTCCAGAACCCGGGGTCCCCCAGACCCACCCCCTCACAGCACACACGGGGCCCAGCCCAGAGCACGGCCCTCATGTGTCTGATTGGCTCAACCCCCTTCCACATCTAGGACCTGACCCTGCGAACAGCGAGGAAGTCACAGCGTCCGAGCTCTGCTTCTACTGTGCAGTTCGCGAAAGAGGAGCCGAAAGGAGGCCGAGTAGCCAAAGCCAGAGCTGAGTATTTGCCAGTGTGCCCATGCAGACCCATGGCAGCATCCCCACAACGAGGGGAGAACGTACAGTGGGGAGCGAGATCAGAACTTCCTAGGCACAAATCATACAGAGTGGCCTGGGACAAGCTTTCTAGCTTTTCTGACTCCTACTTTCTGCAGCTGTAAAACAGGGCTAGCGAGGGTGTCTCCTAGCACGAGCACTCCATAAATGGTGACAAATTCAGGAGCATGGCAGTCAGCCCGACACACTCCTCTTTCTCCCCAGATGCAGCAGGTGCGGCCTCATCTCGGATTTACGTACCTTGCCAGAGTCCATCTATGTCAATGATGGTTGAAAGGATATTTTTGTCACATCCAGGCATCTCCTCTCCTCCATTTGGAAAGAAATCCAGATGGCCCACCTTCTGGCTTATTCCAAAACCTGACCCACAGGAAGCAGAAGGGAGCAGAGGTAAGTGGTTCTAAGTTAGATCACAGCACAGTAAAATGCTCAACACATCCCACAAGAGTGAGAACCTTCTTGGCCAACTCTTCCTTCAGCACAAGTATCACCACCTCTATACTCTGCAGAAATTTCTCTAGCAGGAGCTTGGCAAGATCAGGAGGAAGGAAAAACTACAAGAAGTGAGATGACGGGGAAGCT
>PVIR01013817.1:9412-41322 GCA_004026965.1 Petromus typicus
TGGGTGTGGAGACTCACCCCAGCGGCAACCAGTACCACATACCAGTGCCGGGCGTGGTGGCTCACGCCTGTAATCCCAGCACTTGGGAGGCAGAGGCAGGAGGATTGCTGTGACGTGAGTTTGAGGCTGAGCTCAGGGCCAGCCTGAACCACAAAGTGAGACCCTGTCTCAAAAAACCTTAAAAAAAAATAAATAAAAAATAAAAAATAAAAAATAAAAAATACACACCAAGCAGTAGCAGGGCAGTAGCCAGGGGCAGGGGTAGAGCTTTTCCACGCCCACATGAGGCCCTGGATTCTATCTCCAGCACTGCAAAAACAAAAGCAATATGTGAACATGTTTGGATCCCCATTCAAACAGAACTGTTTTTCAGAGGGCGCTGATGCGGCCACTGGAGAGCACGCTGAGCAGGCGCCTGGGGCCTGCGCTCCTCTGGAAAGGCAGGCAGCACCATCGCGCTGACTTAAACGTGAGCACCACGAGGGTCCTCACAAACCAGACGCAGTCAGAGTCCAGCGGTGCCACTCTGCACAGCACATATGCCACCTGGGGCACTGCCACCTGCCCCCAGGTGGCATATGTGGTGACTCTGAAGATCAGAGGCAGGACTGCAAGGAGATACCCGGCCCCACGGTGACAGTAAAGGAGTGATAATCCAAATTTCACAAACAAGGGGGCTGCTGGGGGGGGCATGTAGGGTGACCCCTCACCCAGGAAAAGCTTGGTGAGCCCAGACTTTGCCATTCCTGCCAGTCTGGTCCATATCCAATGGGCCTGAGCCAGTCCCAGGGGAAGCAGGAGGCAGGAAGTGTGACGCCACCTTCCGGTCACTCACCTCCACACCTAGCAAGTGGAGGAGTAGGGCCTTGGGCCCTTTTGGGGAGAAAAGATGGAGCCAAACTGTGGGGAAGGGGGCTGGCAGGGTGGTAGGGGCTGGTGGGTTCCGAAGGCCTGAGACCTCAGGGACCACTGGACAGACACCTGGCCTCCACTGTGACCAGTGGGCCGGCCTTACCCTCCAGACCCGGGTCCATCCGGAAGATGGCCACCCTCCAGTCGCCTGACTCCTCTCCTTCTCTCCCGGGAAGAACATCCCAGTCACCTCCCAAGCCCCAGAGGAAAGAGGAGAGAAAGCAACCCAGGTGGCAGGCAGTGGCCTGACAGGGCACGGGCACACCCAGGGCACCGCTCCGGGAGGGCTCGGGCAGGCCTCTCGCTGGCCAGTGGGCAGGTGACGACTTACAGCAAGCCAGTTGTGCAAGATCCAAAGGGGCAGTCAGCACTGTCTCCAGCTAATGCTCTCCTCTCGCCCGCTGGCTCTTTGCCTCAACCTGCCAGATGGTGCAGTCTGGAGAAGTGATGGGCCTGGATCCCTGGGCTTCGGGTCACCCTGGGGTGAACCCAGAGGGGCCTGGCCTCGTGCTGCCACCTTCCTGAGTCACTCGGGACCAGCGGGTCAGTGCCCGGCGTGGCGCCAGCTCAAGCTGCTCCTCAAGGATTTTCTGTTGGTCTTACTCACCCTGAAGCTGAAATGGCACCGTGTGGTAACCTCGGGCAAATGAATACCAAGGGACAGCTCTACCCCACCAACCGGGGCGGTTCCAGCTCACAGCTCACAGCGGGGCACTTGCCCACGCCCAAACCGGGCGGTCCTCACCCTTGAGTGCCCCAGGTGGCATATGTGGTGACTCCCGGAGCTGCTTGTGCACTGAGAGAATCTTGGCTCTGCTGAGCCCTGTAATTACCTGGGAAGCAATTCAGCAAAGCTCCCGGTTCACAGCGATACCCCCCAACTTCTGCCTTCAGACCAGCCGGGCTCCTCCAACCCCGCCTGGTCAGTGCCAGGCATTGAGTGTGGGTCACAGTGGCCTTGGTCTGGAAGCCAGGTGTGTCTGTCTGTCTCTCTCTCTCTTTCTTTTTTTTTTTTCCAGTTTCTTTTGCTGTTGTGCAGGGGATGGAGGCCAGGGCAGCGCTGTTGGACAGGCGCCCTGCCCTCCCCCCACCCTGCACTCATCCCCGTGGGGACAAAGCGGCACCATCCTCGAGCCCCTCAGCTGGATGAGCTCAGTTAGTGGCACTCTCCACTGTATTCAGCCTCAGGACCAGAGGAGCAGGACAGAACGCGCGTTCCAACCTCAGGAGCAGGAAGGAGGCGTCTCCAGACTTCTCCCCAGACATCCCTCCACCTCTGATTCCAGCCCCACCGAGGGCTCAGCTGCTCCTGTCTGCCGACCCCAAGGCAGAGCTGTCTCGACTGACCCCCGGGCCTCGGGGAACTGCGGGGAGCTCTGCTCGGTGAATCGGGCCACACCAGGCCCCGTGACGGACACCCTCTCACAGCCCCACTCATGGCGAGGAAACTGAGGCACCGTGGCAAAGGGAGCTGTGCAGTCAGCCGGCTGCCTGCCCCAGCCAGGCCTTTCCACCCTCTCTGGGTCTGTCCTCCGCAAGTCCCTCTGTTCCCGAGGCCTCCGGGGATGCAGCCAGTTACTCCTCAGGACCCAGCATGGCTGGTACCTTCCTCCTGGGGTCTCTCCGCCCTGGGAGCCTTGCCTCCCTCAGGGCTGAGCTCCGCTCCTGGGCCAGCGGCACAGACACCACCAAGTGGGAAAGGTGAGCCCACGACTTGCGCTGTCTGGGCTGTCCCGGTGTGCCCGCGGGCGTCGTGACGCCGCCGGCCAGCCGCACTCCGGCCTCCTCTTCCCTCGAGCGTGCTTGTGGGCCGCAGCGGCCCCCCTGCACCGTCACCGCCCGGCACATTCCTCTCCACTTTTGCCTCCTTCGTCATTTCACTTCCCTCCCTGGGTTCCTCAGTTGTCTTGGTATCTTTCTTCTTGTTACTGAGACGAAACGCCCAACATTCGATATTAAAGGGGTAGAGGTTGATTCTGCTGACATCTTGCAGGGGTCTCAGTCCACTGACGGGCTGTAGGTCCAGCACCATTTCCACAGAGCCTACTGTGACCGCCCAAGGCCTTGGGGGACAGCTAGACACAGCCACAGCACTGGCAGATCTTCCAACACTTCTATTTATTTATTTTAGTGTTTATATATTTATTTGGGGGGTTAGGGCTTTGCTCATACTAAGCAGGCTTCCAGCCACACCTCTGCCCCCTTTTCAAATATCTACTATCAGTTTTTAATTCCCAAAACTTTCTTGTAGTCCCAAATATTAATTTTTATTACATCAGGTTCCTTCTTCACAAATATGATGTTATCCAATGTCTCACTAAGGAAGTTATAATTAGTTTTGTTTGGCTTGGTTTTATTTTTCTCTCCCTGTAGTCTTCTTTCTTTATGTTACTCTTTTCTTGTTTTGTTTGCCGTTCTGTCGTGTGGTCGAAGTTTTTCTTGGATGTCGGCCAGCCTGGGCTCCAGAGCGAGGCCCCAACTCAGCAGCGCATGAGCGGTTCACCCGCCGGAGCCTCGAGGCGCAGCCTGCGATGGAGGCCGTGACGGCCTCTCCGGTCCCCCCTCTCGGGCTCCCCAGATGCCCGACAGCTTCCCCTTCGCAGTGGTGAAAAGCCCTCGGGTCTGTCTGATGCGCCCACAGCCACACCTGCAGCCCAGTCCTTACTTGCTCCAGGAAAGCTTGGCCTGGGGAAGGTGCGGGCACCTCCAGGGAGCTCTGTGACAGCTGCTGCCCGCTGCCCTTGGGCTTCTTCTCTGCCCTCTAGCTCCAAAACAACAGCTGCCTTCCTGGGACTCTAAAGGTAAGAATCCTCGGTGTCTATGTCGTCCTGATTCCCCAAGCATGGATGGGCCCTACGCCCCCATCTCCAACAGTCACCTCCGCCCACTGCATCAGGCCCCCACGTTGGATGCTCTGGATTCTCGCTGTCTGCTCATCCTGGAACTACGTTGTTTCATCTTTTTTATCTGTGCTCATGGCCTTTGTAGAGTTCCGGGAAAAGTCAAAATTAGACGGAGGTCCTATTTTCAAACCCACCTCTCAACACATTGTCTTCTTCTGGCAGCAGAAGCATCATCTGCATTTCCTTCCACTTCAGAAATAAGCATGCGATGGGCCAAGGATTTAGCTCAGTGGTTCCGGCACTTGTCTTGCAAGCGCAAGGACCTGGGTTCGATCCCCGGTAACCACATGACAATACTGGGCATGGAGACTCATGCCCAGCAGCAACCAGTACCCCAAACCACAGTGCCGGGGCGTGGTGGCTCACGCCTGTAATCCCAGCACTCGGGAGGCACAGGCAGGAGGATTGCTGTGATGTGAGTTGGAGGCTGAGCTCAGGGCCAGCCTGAACCACAAAGCAAGACCCTGTCTCAAAAATCCAAAAAAAAAGAGAGAGAAAAGAAAAGAAATAAGCGTACAAACAATGTCTGTTCAGATGGAATCTCTCCACTGCCCCAAGAGCTGAGGTGGGCCCTCAGGAAGCCCAGCACAGGTTGGGGTGACTTAGGGGAGAATGACACCCCGTCCTTGCTTCCTATCTCTGCGCTGCCATCATGCAAACATCGCTCACCTTTGCCACTGGATTCTTGTTTGTTTGTTTGTTTGTTTTGTTTGTTTTTTTGAGACAGGGTCTCGCTTTGTAGTTCAGGCTGGCCCTGAGCTCAACCTCAAACTCACATCACAGCAATCCTCCTGCCTCTGCCTCCCGAGTGCTGGGATTACAGGCGTGAGCCACCACGCCCAGCACTGTGGTATGTGGTACTGACTGCTGCTGGGCATGAGTCTCCACGCCCAGTATTGTATGTGGTGTCCGGGGACCGAACCCGGGTCCTTGCGCTTGCAAGACGGGCACTGGAACCACTGAGCTAACTCCCCAGCCCGGGAGAAGCATTCTTAAAGGGTACCAGGTTTGTCTCAAAGTTTTCTCCTTCATCTGCCCTCAACTCTGGAGAGAAGAACTAAGAACTGCGCTATTTTCCTGCTGCTCTTTTCCGGGCCTGGGTTTCCCCAGATCTGCCCAGAAAGGGAAGTGGACTGGAGCTGAGTCTGAGGCCCCCAGTCTCCTGCCCTACGTGTGGAAGGCAGGCAGCAGAGCTCCTGACAGTCTTTCTCACCTCTGGTGACAGTAAGGGTCTGGGCCGCAGGAGAGGCTGTTTCCCCAGAAATGGAAGAAGAGCTGGGGCGAGGCTGGAGGCCATGCTGTGGCGAGTACTAGGTCCCTAATCTGGGCCCCCAGGTTGTTCTGGGTGGTCCTGGCCGAGCTCCTGGCTAAGCAGCTGCTGACCCACCGTGGTCTCCCCTGTGATACAGGGCTTGGCTTGCGGAAGGAGCCAGAGGACCTCAGATACCAAAACAAATGTCACACTGTCAGCTGCGGGGTGTGGAGCTCAGCGCCTCCACCACACCAACCGGCGTTTGTGGCAGAGGCCGGATGTGTCACGCACGCTCCCCACGAGGACGCGAACAGCTGAACTAAGGCGCCCTCAGGACTGCCTCCACTTCTTGTCTTGTCTCTTTCCAAGCCAGCTCCGTTGCTTTAAGGATTGAGCACAGGGGCCCTGGCCAGGTCTAAGGGTCCAGCTCAGTGGTAGAGAGCTTGATCAGGGTGAGTGAGACGCTCAGTTCCATCCCAGCGTCAAGAGAGTAAGGAATGGAGGGGGAAGGAGAGTAGGAGGAGAAATCAACACAGCAAGTGTGCCGGGTCCCCTGCGGAACTCAGCCTGCCGCAAAGCCGCCTCTGTGTAGTAACTGGCCCGGGGACTCTGACCCGACACCTGCCCAGCAGGTCTGTCCGTCTCCTTGGAAGGAGTCCAGCAACAGGCAGCACCGCAGGTGCAGCGCCTGGAGGAGGCTGCAGCCACACAGTCTTGCAGAGGAGCCCTGGAGCTGGGCGTGGAGGCGCTGCCTGTAACCCCAGCACTCTAGGAGACTGAGGCAGGAAGACGGAAAGTTTGAGTTCAGCCTGGGTGACTTAGTGGAGCAAGACTGATTCAAAAATAAAAAAGAAAGAAAGAAAAAAGAAAATGGAGGAGTGTGTGAGGGAGGCAGCTCAGTGCGGAGGCACAGGTAGGCATATCTCCGCCCCTCCAACAAGGAGAAAAAAAAGCACTGGCTAAAAGACCAGGAAGCCCCGGATCAAAGGCCACAAAAGAGGTGGCAGAGGAAGAGTTAAGCTTCCGTGACCCACAAATAAGAACGCCCTCCCAAGCGGGGCGCCAAAGGGAAGTCCAGTCCCGCGCGCCACTGAACAGGGAAACGCGGCCGTCCCTAGCCAGGGAGGACTAGGCCCGGGAGGCGGGGACAACGCCGCCCCAACGCTCGGAGGGACCTGGCGCCCGCGCGGGCCGGGGCGGGGCGGGGCCGGCGCGCAGGTGAGCGGGCGGGGCCGGCCATCCCACCGAGCTGCCCGAGCGGCCGCGTCCCCTTCCGCGGAGGCCCTCGGAGCAGCCATGGGCCGCCTGGACCGCGGCGTCGCCGTCGCGCTGCTGCTGGGCGCGCTGCTGCTGGGCGCGGCGCGAGGAGCAGGTGAGCGCGGGGCGGCAGGTGCCCGGTCACCCGGGCTCCGTGGGGGACGCGGCCTGCGCGAGGGCGCTGCGCTCCAGGATCCGGCCGCCCCGCCGTGGGCGCGGTGGTGGCGGCGCTCGGGGCCCCGAATCCCGAGACCCGGCCAGCCGGGGGTCCGCGCCGCAGTGCAGGAGGCCCGGGGCGGCGGCGGTGCGAAGGGCGCGTCTCTCGGCCGCTCTGCCCTCCGCCTCCTACTCGGGCCGGGCCGGGAGGTGCGAGAACACAGAGGTCGGTGTCGCCCTCGGCCTCCCCGCCCTTCCGCCCGCGCGCTTCCAGGGTTGGGCGCCTGGAAGGACTTTGACCCGGGGAGGCAGGAGCGGCCTCGCGTCCCAGTGGCGCCGGTGAGGACCCAACGAAGAACACAGTAATTGCTTTCGTGTAAGGACTTGAGAAGAGCCATTTCCAGAGCCCAGCACAGATTTTGTTTTTGTTCTTTTTAAAATACCGCTGTCCAGGAAATGATCGAGATCTCTGATACGTTTGCCACCTAGGAAGTGTTTGTGTTTGCAAAGGAGATTCTCCCGGTAAATTAAGGAGAAAACAAAAGCCGGTTGGGTGGGACTGGGGCGTCAAGGTGGCGAGGAGGCTGCCGGGTTCCTCTCCCACCTCCAGGTGACACGAGTGTGTTTCCAAGACCGACTTTTCGAGATTCTGTTTGGAGAAAAAAGTCAGTTTAAGACTAAGAGGTCCAGGGTGAAGGCGCTGGCAACGGGGCGTGGCGCCGCGCTGCGCTCTGTCTTGGTTCTCTGGGAATTGTTTGCAATGTGTCTGGTTTTCTGGGGCCAGAAAACCTCTGCGGTGAGGAGTGCTGGTGACAAAAGTGACAGTGTGCCCTGGACCGTTTCTGGTTTCTGGCTGGCGGTGTCCACAGGCCCCTGGAGAGGCCCTTCCTCCTGGGAAGTGCTCCACACCGGCTCTCAAGTGCTCCAGGACCTCAGGCACGGCCCTGTGCGGCCTCACGGTGCGCCGGGTGGGGGCTGTTGCCCTGGCGTGGCTCTGACTCTGGGGGCCTTTGGGCAGCTCCTGAAGGCTGAACCCAAAGGGTGGCGGAAGCCACAGCAGACGCAGCAGGTCTTTTACCAGGAGGCTGGGCAGAGTGCAGCCGGCCTGGGCTCCGCTGCGCTCTGCCGTCCGGTGGGTGTGTTGGTGGCACCGGTTTTCACGCCGGCATCCGTCTGCAGGAGGCAGGCGCTGGGTAGGCGAAGTCATAACCTTGCTTAGTCCTCAGCTGGGCGGGTTTCCAAGATCCGCTCAGATCGCAGACCCGGTTCCTAGCACTGTGCGCATGGCTGTAGTTGTTCCTTCCCAGATTCGGGCAAATGGATCAAAGGATGCGTTTGCTCAGCACAGTGAGTGTGCCAGTTCGTCATTCCTCGAGGCTGGTGTCAGGAATGCGTCACGGGTTTCTGAGCCCCAGCCCGCTGCACGAAGAGCGGAGAGCTGAGTCAGCTGGACCATCAGTGCTCAGAGGGCCGAGCTCCTACCTGGCGGGCTCTGCAGGGGCTGCCTCTTCGCCCCCGCAGGGCTCTTCTGTGGGTTGCCCCTGCCACAGTGCAGGGCGAGGAAGCTAACAATAATGGTGGGACTGTTTCAGTAGCTCAGAGTTGTAGAAAAATTATCAATAAATACCAGAATGGAAAGAAAAACCACTGGGGCAAACAGCCTCATTCATCTCCCCGCACAGCAGTCTCCTCAACCGTGTGTCTGTATGTATGTGTGCGCACTTGCACACAGGTGCACACGCATGTGCGTGCACGTGTGTATGAACCACAAGTGGAGAGGTCCTATTTAACAGCTTTAATGAGTACCCATATTTGGCATTTAGGTTGCTTCCATTTCTCCCTGTTGACTATAGAACGTGCCCAAAGGGGCGGAGACATTCGCTTTCACAGGTCTGAGCAGTGAGGAGCCATTAAAAGTGACCTGCACCGGTCATCATTGTGTCCTGAGGTCTCGCAGTGGCCACTAACCGTCCCGTTTGATATCCCAAGAGTGTCTGAGGCTGTGCTGTCCCACACGCTCCCAGCTGCTCTGTCCCTGCAGTGGGAGGTGGGGCTGCTGGGGCGAGGAGCCCCATCCCTGGCGTCAGTGTGCTGGACCTGGTCCTCACGCCCCCGGGGTCGCGTTGGTGCTTCCCTCCTGCTCCCATTGTTGGTGGGTGGACAATAGTCTTACAGGCGTCCTCTTCGCTGGATGGAACTGGTACCGAAGTGCTTTGGCCTGAAGGGAGCAGACGAGGCCTGTGTGAACGGCCAGGTTGGCCCAAGGGTGGAGGCAGGAGTGGAGCCCGAAAGCAGCGATGGAGGGGCAGGGCGACAAGACCCAGCTGCAGGGACCCTGGCCAGGGCTCTCACCTCCAAGATTAAGAGAGCCCATACCCTTTCATTAGCATTTTAAACTGTAAAGTTATATGCCATCAGATCATTTCAAACCTCTCCTGACAGCCTTGTCATTAGCCAGGGACCCTCTCCCAGGTGCTAGCACCCAAGTCCCCGCCCCCTGTCGCCTTGACTGTATTCATTAGTCCTTAAAGCCCCCAGCGCCACATCTATGACAGCTGACACGACACAGGGCGTGCTGTTCAGAGCCTGACTCGGAAGCATCTCTCCCTCGATGCCAGTGAGGCATCTCCGCAGACCGCACGGCCACATGCGGAGCCTGCACCACTTTCTCACACAGGGCGTTGGAAAGCAGCCTTTCCACCAGCGCAGAGGCCAGCAGTTCCTGAAAGTAGAAAGAAACATAGGAAGACGCCAGACACTGTTCACAGCCACTCCTGTCCAGGGGCTTTGGTTACATTTTGGCTTTTTGAGGCAAGGTCTTACCATGTAGCCCAGCTGGCCTCAAATCTATCGATCCCCCTGCCTCAGCCTCCCAAGTGCTGGGATTGCTGGCATGCACCACCACGCCCAGCAAATCCTGTTCTACACAAACTGCAGAAGATGTCATTTGAAGACCACCGGACCATTTATGTGGCGGCTCACGTGCAGCTGCTGTGTGTGCAGGAAGCTCCATAGCTTCCTTTGGTGACACTCGGTGTCCTGCCTGCCCTGACGTTCTTGAGCCTGTGGGACGCAGGGGGGACTTCCTGCCTCATTCTTCTTTATCCAAAGTGTTTGAAGTGGTGCATAGGCTTCCAGAATTCAGAGGCCAGAGTATTGTAGGGGCCTGGGACCTCCGTTCTGATGGGAGTCGTGGAAATGAAGCTGCTTCTGCTGAGGGACCCAGGTGAAGAGGCTCTGGAAGGCAGGACGTGCCACAGTGACCTTCCTGGAGGCCCAGTGTGGGGGCGGCAGGGCCAGGGCCAGAGGTGCTGAGTGACCACAGGGCAGTCCCACTGCAGAGCCGGCCAAGGGTTCCGGAAAAGGCTCAGCAACACTCCTGCACCCCAGAAAATGTCCTTCATTCAGAAGAGATCAGCACTTAGTGTCATGTGCGTCTGTCCTGGGAACACTGTGTGTGTAATACGTGAACCATTCAAACCACGTAGAGAGGGGGCTGTTCTGATGGAGGGCCGGCACGCGTGCGTATAGCGAGGTCCAGGCGTCACCGTGTCGAGGACCGATGCTCTGGTCCTGATGGAGGGCTGGCACGCGTGCGTATAGCGAGGTCCAGGTGTCACCATGTCGAGGACCGATGCTCTGGTCCTGGAAGATCGTGGTGCGAGGGCGCACGTGTTGTCCAGTGATCACTGCTGTGGTCACATGTGCACAGGTGTTTCTGTGTGTGTGTGTGTTGGCAAACCTGTCACTCAGCACGAGGAACAGGTGTGTGAGGAAGAGGCAGGGTGGCCAGCCAGACACAGCGGTGCCCGCATGAACCCAGGCGATCTCCTTCCAGAGGGAGGCACGCTGTCGCAAACCCCAGGTGGAAGAAATGTTTTTAATTTCTCTTCTAACTTTAATTTGCCTTTGGTTAGCACAACTCACGATCAAAAATATAATGAATGTTTGGAAGTAGTTTTTAGATGTATTATAGTAAAAGACGCCTTGTCAGGAATGTAATCCTCCCGTCACGTCAGGTGCACCCCTCCCGTCGTCCTGGCCACTCCCTGCAGCAGCTGTGTAGTCCTCTCGCTGCGGGACTTTAGCTGCGCTGTCCTGGCCGCCTACACGTCCTGGATCAATTCAGAATGTGTCATCTTCACAGTCATTTTGACTTTGAGAAGAGCCGGGATTCACACGACACCACATCCTGTGAATAAGATGGACCAGGACACACAGTAATATTTTATTTGACAGGAATGGCTATAAATATCTGATCAATACAGGGTGATCAAAACAATGTTTAAACTGTAAAGTTTATTATAGTAGAAGACACACTACTGTCTTTAACCCCCATCAAAATCCTTCCCTCCCTCCAGACACAGTTGGTTCTTGGCGGTGTGTCCTGTCTTGTAAGTGTGTCTGTCTAAACACTCTGCCTCTCAGTCAGCCGTGTCTTCTCTGCCATACTCTCTCCCCACCCTGTTGAAAGTTGCCGAGCTCTGTGCTTTCCCAAGGCAGAGCACCTCTCTCTGGCCTCCCAAGCTACCACCTGGCTTTGCTCCCACTACATACGTCTCATTGGTGAAAAACGCCCGTGAGTGCTGTTTTGTGGTTCCCCAGTGTTAGCAAGGGCGCGAGTGTCCAGGGCCCCAGCCTGAGTCAGGCCGCCGGCTCTCAGCACAGGCCCTGCCAATGGCTGCTGCGGGCTTGGGAGAATCGCCTCTCCGCTGGGCCCGAGTTTTCCGATCTTTACTGCAGTCTTGGGCCACAGGCAGGGTCCTCCACACACAGATCCTACGAGCTGATTTAAACGAACGCACTGGCCCCTTCTCTGGGGGCCGCCTTGGGCCGCTCCACACCCAGCCACTGTGAGCTAGGCAGTCAGAATCCCGCCAGCCCAGAACAGCACTTAGTAAATACTGTGCGTCCGCAAGCAGATCACCCAGTCACTCCGGGAGCAAGGCCTTCTGGGGGTCCTCGGCAGCCGGCCCCTTCTTCACGTCACATTTCGGGAAGTGGCAAAGGCAGGAGACTCTGGTGCAGATGAGACAGAGGAGGAAGGAAAACAGTCCAGAGGTCGCACACATGGGCTGAAGTCCTGGGAACCAAAGGAGAGGAAAGAGTGGCGTTGCCCATTGGGGCCAGGCTTGCTGCCCCTGCCAAGGGGCGCGGACTGCCCCGTGGTCCCCAGCGCACCTGCCACCTGAGGCTGCTGGGAATTTGGCTCTGCCCCACGGCCTACAAGAGGAGCACCCGAGGACACCAGGGAGCTGCTGATGGAGCGGGGGTGGGTGTGCAGCGAGCCCCGCAGAGGGCTGTGGTCAGGATGGGCTGTCTCTGCCCCCTCATCTCGGGAGCTCAGGCAGACGGACGGGAAGGTTCCGGCAGAGGATCCTCTTGGTGAAGGGCAGTCCACAGCAGCTGTGGCCATAGCGGCAGGAAGTGTGTGCATCCGAAGCCCAGTCGCACCCCAGCCCAGGTCGCTGATGCTCTCCACACAGTGATGAGAGTTGCTGATCAATATGGCAGAAAATCAGAACTTGCCTGACAGGAATTCAGCTGACAAACTCATGGAATTGAGGCGCCTTCTCTGTTGCTGCACAAAAAGTAAAATCGTGCACCCTGCAGTTCCCTCTGGAGTGGACCAAGCGTGGCCCCCTAGGAGGGACTGTCCGCTGGTCCCTCCTAGACTGCGGGGCACAGCTGTCCTCACTCACGGCCCTGCCCTCTGCCGGGCGGCGTGGCAGTGCGACCGGGCGGCGTGGCAGTGCGACCATGCGGCCCACACACGGCAAGTTTGGGATTATCCATGAAGAGAAAATCAAGCCATGTCCACGAGCACAGATGGCGTGACTTTCTCTGTTTTAAAACACGTGCAGGCATTCCTCCAGGGGGCCAGGATCAAAGCATTTGTGTGAAATGTGCCGTTTCTGCAAGAACACTCGTGGTGGCCGTCTGCTGCCTTCGCCTGGACAACAAAGACAGCTTCCGGAGCCACTGGGTGGACTTCCCCAGTCTGAAGGGGCACCGAGTTGCAATTGGGCCCCAGTCTTATTCCAGGTCTGCCCAGTTTCTGGCCCTCTGCTGTGACCTGGATGTTGTGTGTCTGTCCAGACGCCCGATCTCTTGTGGCTGGCCCAGAGGCCGGTGCACACAAGGATATCTGACCAGGTGACATGGCTTGGACAGCACCAGCACGTCAGCGGGTCCCTGGGATCAGAGGATATACTTGTGCTGAGACGAAGCTCCTATGTTGGCGGCGTGGGGTGTCCTGGAGCCAGCGTCTCTCCTCTCGCTGGAGGTCTGCCCAGAGGTCTGCCCTGCGAGAGGTCTGCCCTCTCGCTGGAGTTCTGCGGGCATCCTGGCCACAGGACTGTCAGGAGGGCCCAGCCTGTGGTCCTGGGCATCTCGCAGCCAGTGCCGAGCTGACAAGTCTGTCCGGCATCTCCAGGGACATGCATTCCCGCCCCTGTTGTCGTGAGGACCCTTGTTTCTGGGTGTTTGCTGATCCTTTTCCTCCAAGCCTCATCCCAGGACTCGGATCCTGGGTGGAGCCAGAAGCAGGACTGGCCCAGTCACACCAGGCTCGCAGCTGCCTTTCAGGCTTTGCACAGCCACCTGATCAGCACTTGATCAGCAGCGAAGCCCATTCAGCTCTGAGCCCATAGTGACAAGTGAGGGCCTCGCCCTCCCTGAGTCTCTGTCCTTAGTTACAAAATAAGGATGGCGCCAGGAGCTGCCCAGACGCGTGTGATCGCTTCTCGGCCTCTGGCCTAGAACAAACCCGGGCGTGCACTGGATGCTGCAGCTGTGATCTGAAAGACCGTCAGGATGTCCACGGGGGCAACCAGCGTCTGTCACCAGCCCCTCTGGGAGGTGGGCACAACACCCAGTGCTTTGCTGTTACCTAGCAGCCTCCACGCTGGTGCCACCCAAGGACGCCCGGGGTGCGGGGGGTTCCGAGAAGTGGAGCCGCCGGGTCAAAACCGCCAAAGGTTGTTCCCAGCCACGTAAGAACGAGTTTCCAAAGCTGTTCGCTGGCAAGTGCTTGCTGCAGGTGGCCCTCCGGCTGGCGGGGACCGACCCGGCGGGTTCTGTGCAGTTCGGGGGCCGCACTCCGTCACCTGGACGCTGGAGAAGCTGTGACCCATCTGTACCTCTGCCCGGAGGTCAGCGGCCCCTCCTCTATGCCCTGGTACCCGGAGACTCCAGACAGTCCAAGTGCCTGCCATTAGAAGCCAGGTGGAGAAATGATGTCGCACCTGCTGGGATGCCAGGTGGCCAAAGGAAAGATGAGGTAGCAGTTGCACCCACCAAAACTCTATGCGAAGGGACCTAAATCCAACTTACAGGTTTAAGCATCACGTGTCTCTCAGATGAGCTACCTGGAAGTGAAAAGAATCCAGGCAGCGCTCTGTACACGGGGCAGGAAACACCCAAGGAAGATTCCGGAGAGAAAAGCGTGAGCCTCAGAACAGTGGTGGAGGCATGCGGCGTTCCGGCGAAGAAGACACCCCAGACCCAGGTGCAGTGTTGCCGGGATATCCTAGGTGAGGCGTCCCAGGACTCAGGTCTCTGGAATCGGGCAGACTGAGTTGGAATCCCAGCTGCATGGCTGGCCAGCTGCAAACTGAGGTTGACCTGAAGGAAATGTGGAGAAGCTCCTGGCACAGGACAGAGGCTAGACAGGCGGCGGCTCCCTGCGTCCCGGCCCCGCCCCCACCCCAGCCACCCCATGGCCGGCCTCTCCCTCGCACTGCAGTTTAAAGCTCAGCTCCTGGGCCAGCAGCCGCCTGGATTCTGGCTTCTTTGCACTCTGGCTCAGCCTGCAGGTCCTGCAGCCCGTTTGGCCCCGGCATCCCCTTCTCCAGGACGCACCTGTCCCCACCACTGCCTGGCATCTGGACTCTGCTATGTGGGATGCCCGCCTGGTGCCCGTGGACAGCACCCTCTACCCAGGCAGCACCTGTCCTGGTCCAGACTCTGCCGGAGCTTCCCCGAGGCTCCTGTGCAAAGTGCCACCTCTGCTGCTTGGAGCCCTATCCACCTGTGACAAAGGTACAGAGGTTCAGAGTCCAAGGACGCCCGTCTTCCTCGGCTCCTGCACCCAGGGCCTCCCAAAGCTGAAGTCCAGGTGGCGGTAAGGCCTAGCTCCTGTCCTCCTACGAGCGGAGACGTAGCCGTGTGCAGTTCCCGGAGCAGTGGGTCTGGGGTCCCATGCCCTCCGCGGTGCCAACCCCTGTGATGTGGGCCCGCCCTCTTCAAAACCAGCACAGGAATCTCGCTGCGGAGCCCAGCTGCCCCCCACTTCACAGCCTCAGCCTTCCAGGTGCTGTCACGGGCACCACCTCACCCGGCCAGGACTGTCCCTCCTGCTGGGTCCTCTCCAGCATCCCCTGCCCTCCAGCTGATGAGGCCAGACCCACCCCGGGTGCCCTCTTACTTCAAGGCCGCTGTGCCACACACAGACAAGGGCGTTCCGCCATCTTTGAGTCTCTCCCTCATCAAAGGGGAGAGATCCCACAGCGCGGGAGCCCCGGGGGTCCTTGGAGAACCTGCTTGCCCGAGCGCTTTAGCATGGGGCTGGCCACGGTGGCCCTCACCAGGAGACCTGTGCCAGGCTGCCATGACCAGCACAGGCTGGGTGGTGTGGCCCAGGCCCTGGCTCCGTGCGGGGGACTCGCTTTCTGCCTTGCCTATCCTGGGGGAGCTTTTCCACACTGCAGGCCGAGCTGAACACACAGACGGGGATGGGGCGTGGGGTGAGGCACCCCCACCTCCTCCCCGTGCCGAGCCCACCCAGCTTAGTTTTTATTTTGAGTCTTATTGCTTATTGCTTGGGCTGAGCACAAACTTGTGGTCTTCCTGCCTTTTACTGTACTCTTTCTATTTGTTCTTTAAGACAGGATCTCACAATGTGGCCAAGGCTGGCCTTGAGCATGCAGCCATCCTCCTGCCTCAGCTTCCTGAGTGCTGCGATTACAGGCGTGCGCCACCATGCCCGGCACGTTCCCTGAACTTTTCGAGTATGTGGATAGGCTGGTGGACCCAGCCCCTGTCCTTCCCTCCAGCCCTGTGTCCTCGGTGGCTTCCATGACTTCCGTGACTTCCTCCCCAGGGTTTGACAGAATGGATCTATTTACCATTTCATGCAACACAATGCCATTTACAAATGGCTGGGTTCCAGGCCTCGGTCCATGCATCAGCATCTGTGGCTTCCGTGCCACACGGTGCTTGAGGCTGTCATGCAGCTCACGCGCTGGGCTCTGAAGGGTCTCCCAGTTGAGTGCGGCTGCTCTGTCTGGATTTTGGCGCTGGGCGGAGGGACTGGGGGTTCCAGACAGTCCCTCCCTTGTGGGAAGTCGGCCTGGGGTCAGGCACAGGGCTAGATGAACCTTCCTGCTCGGTGCTTGTGTCGGTATTGGCTGGACTAGGAGTGTCCACCGAGCGGCCCGAGGGAGATGTGGGTCTGTCACCAGCGGAGAGCACTGGACGTCTCCCGAAGTGGCTCTGCACATCCAAGCTCAGCCTTCTTCATCTTCCACGTCAGGCTGTGGCTGGGATGGCGGCTTGTACCAAAAGCCCATGAATGACCTGGCCAGAGTCCCTAGGCCTCCTGGGTCCCAGCCCCTCGCCAGGGATAAACGCCACGTGTTGCTCCTGTTACACAGTCCTGTCCAGTGCTCCCTGATTCCAGGGACATTGCGCCCCCCTTCCCTCTGGGGACTGGTGAGGCTCCAGTGGTGAGGGAGCAGCAAGTTCTCGTAGCCCCACAGCACTGTGACTTTGGTATTGGGGTCAGGGAATGGAGTGTTCCCTGCTCCCTTCCCCTATGGAGCCAGGGTCCTCCACCTTGCCCAAGTGTCACGCCTCACCCCCTTCCTGGAGCTCAGCCCTCAGGATCCGGCACACCCCCGCTGCCTTAGGGTGCGCCTCGCTGGCCCAACGGCTCCCCCCACCCCACCCCCAGAAGCTTCTCTCCCTTTCCTGCCGGTTGAAGCGGAAGGAAGACTGAAAGTGGGGATTTGGGAATTAAGGACTCTGGCCTGATTCACCCTGAGTCTCACTGACAGCTGTCTGAAAAGTGGGCCCGAGGCGGGGCTGCCATGTGGCACGGTGCCGAGAGCTGGCTCTGCCCTTTTCCCGATACTTTGTGCTTTTGCCAATAACGACCTCGTTAGTCTGTGTGTCTGCCACCGACGGGCAGAGGGCACGAGGCTCCGGGGCCCACGGAGCCCGAACTGCAGTCCAGGGGGCTCGACCTGCTCGGGCCAGTGAATGTGCGAGGTGTGGGGTGGGGTGGACACGCCCGGCCCAGAGGCCCAGAGCCTGCCTCTGGGAAGGTGCTGTTCTCCCTCATTTCCCCTCTGTCCTGAGGTCCCTGGCTGCGCGGGGACTTCCGGGCAGGACTGGAGCTACTGCCCTGCTGGGGGCCTCTGCCTCGCCTGGGCGCTGCCTTAGCCCAGCCTGGGTGACTCCCTCTCAGCCTGGCTGGTGCCGAGACACCCCACCGGGTGCGGGGTCGAAACACTGGCTGCCGCTGAGCACTCCGCTGAGCACCCTACCACCTGGCTTTTGTTTCTGTGGACCGAACCCCGGGCCTCTGACCGAGCTCCGCCCTCCGCTGGCTTCTTGTATTTTATTTTGAGACGAGGTCTTGCTAAGTCGCTAAGCTGTGCAGGCTGAGTCTGAGCTTGCGATCCTCTGCCTCGCCCTCCCACCGGCTGGGGTTGCCGGCAGGCGCCACCACGCCTGCTGAGCTTACCGTCACTGGCCCGTATGGGGTCCAGACCGCCTTCGCAGTGTGACCTGGTCAGTCCCTGAAATGGCGACTGGCATTGTCCCTTCTGTGAGGGCAGGAAGTGCTACCTCCCAGAGCAGATCTGCGTCCTTCCTGTCACCGGTGAGACAGACGTTGCCTCAGTACCTGCCTGAGGTCTGAGCCAGGCGCCCCTCCTCGTGTAAGCCTCACCACCCAAGGTGCCCCAGGTTGTGAGACTGGCCTTTGTCACGTGGCACGTGGCACAAACCGCCCATGAAGCCCCTTGACCCACACCCCCGTTCCCTCCGCGCCAGCCCCCAGATCGCACCCCCTGTGCTGGGTGCCCGGGCAGCCTGGCAGTGCGCAGGCCCCGCCTCCGCTCTCCGGGGCATTGTCTGTGAGTCACAGGGCAGGGTGACACTGAGAGGCTGGGCTGGGGCTGGGCTGGGGCTGGGCAGCTACAAGGAAGGTGCCCCAGCCTGGCTGTGCACTGAGCTTGCCCTCCTGCTGTGACACTGGGCTTGCCCCTGGGCACCGCCACGGCCTCCATCCCAGCTCCCCTCATCCTGGCCACAGCCCGACGGGCAGTGTGGCCAGCGTGCTCGACTGGCACCGTCCTCAGCACTTGTAGGTGTTTCGCTCACTCTGGCCTGGTGAGGATCCCTTTATGACCCCACGTGCAGACGGGGAAACTGAGGAATGCCAGGACTCTTGCCAGGCAAGCAGTGTAGCCAGCGCTCCGCCGCCGCAGCTGCTCCTCCTGCCTCGGTCCCTGCCAAGGCCAGCCTGCTCATGGCCTGTGATGCCAGCTCCGCGGGCCTCTCCTCGTGTCTCTGCCCGCCTGCTGTCCCTGGCAGGCGGGGTCTGACCCTCTTCCAGGGCGGCCTCAGGTCTCCCCTAGCGCGGGCACCCCAAGCCCCAGATGCAGCCCAGGATTTGGGGTGTTCTGCCGCACGCTGGAAGCAGGAAGCCCCAGCTGGCGCCCTGTGACAGCTTGCCAAGGGGGCCGGGCAGCTCCGGACACCAATGGGCGTTGGTGGCCTTCCTCACGTGCATGCGCTGACCCTGTGCTGACCCCGGCCAGGTGGCAGCGCTCAGCCAAAGAGGAATCCGTGGTGCGATCAAAGTATGCCGTGAATGTCGCGTTTTCCTTTAAATCATCGTAGTATAAAACCCCGTTAACACCCTCGGAGCCCCCCTTCACTCTGCACCCTCTCATTCCACCGTTCTTGCCACAGTCTGCAGCAGTGCTGGGGTCCTCGGTCCTGAGGGTCTTCATAGTATGTGATCAAAAATACGGTGCCTACCGCTGGAAGTGCCATGCAACAGAAAGGCAGCTCGTAAAAACGAGTCGCTGTGCCCTCCTCCACCACGGTCCCAGGGCCTGGCACCTCCTCAAAGTCCAGTGACCAGGAAAGGGAACGCAAAAGCCCTCACGGAAGAGGACTCCGGAGAGTGACAGGACGGCGGAGGAGCCAGGCAGAGAGGAGGGTGGGGGTTCTCGGGGGCTCTCGGCCAGGTGTCTTTCACCTGTAATAATTCTTTTAAACCTGTCTCCCTTACCAGCTCTAACATTGGTTCCCAAATGCAGAGGTCCGAGCAGGGCCCTAGGCAGGTGGGGTCCTGCCAGCGGGCTGGTCACCCCTCCACACACCTCCTCCTGCCCGTTTGCAAAAAGGGTTGGTGTGAAAATCTAGCTTATCAGACCCAAAGCAAAATATGCAAAAGCAAAGATGCTTTGGTTGTCATGGACTGCATCACACTCACTGTCCTCCCTCCTCAGGGGCTGTGGAGATCTCTGTGCCCCGCAGCAGTGGCATCACCGTGCTCATCAAGCCGGGGCCCCCGGCCCTGAGACCCTGCTACATCCTCGCGGCCACACAGCGCCTGTCCATGCTGCTCATCAAGCCTGGGGAGCGGACGAGCTTCACCTTCTCCTGCCAGGACCCAGAGAGGCACTTCTTCCTGGAGATCCAGAAGGATGTTGGTGAGTTTACACTGTGCCAGGCACGAGAGAGCCTCTGGCTCTGCACCCTGAAACTTTGCTCTTGAGGGCCTTCTTCATCTTCAGAAGCCCTGTGAGCCAGGCATTGTAATGCATGCCTGCAATCCCAGAACTCGGAAGGCTGAGGCAGGAGGCCTTCCGTGAGTTCAAGGCCTGGCTGGGCTACATAATGCATAGGAAAGCTTGACCTCAGAAGTCTAAAAATACAGTAAAAGGTAGATCTTGACACTGTACTGGAAATTGCAAAGCTGCAACTCTCCACATAGGGGAAGTAGGAAATCCCAGGGTACAGATTCCACAGAAGGGCTCCCTGGCTCCCAGGCCTAGACAGAGGTGACCACCTGGACCAGAAATTCTGCTGGTCACCCAGGAGTTGGGGTGGGGTGGGCACAGCACTTTGGAACGGAGCTGGGGAGCCGGTTTCATCTGAGCCAAATAGGCAGGGATGGAGCACGGGCCTAGTCCCCGGGTCGGGGGCAGGTGGTGCCAGGGTGAGGGGAGGTGCTTGGCGCTGAGATGCCATGAGAGGACCCCAAAGCCTCGTGGGGTCTAGACCCCAGCATGGACCAAGAGCCGTGGCCGCCGCAGGCAGGGACAGCCTCCTGCAGTCCAGATGGGGTGTGTGGCTCGGCCCAGCCATGTCACAGCTAATGCTGCCTCTCGCAGACTGCACAGCTGGCCCATGCCCGCTGGGCGAAGTCCCGCTGCAGCCCCCGACCACCGCACTGCCCGCGCTCAACAGGACCTTCATCTGGGACGTGCGCGCCCACAAGAGCACCGGCCTGGGGCTGCGCTTCTCGGGCGCCCGCCTCAGGCAGGTGGGCCCGGGCGACAGCTGCCCCGATGGCGTCACCCACACCATCAGCAGCCGCGTGGACACGGCTGTGGTCCGGATCGGCACCTTCTGTGGCAATGGCACCGTGTCACGCATCGAGCTGCAGGAAGGGGTGAAGGTGGCCCTGCACCTCCCGTGGTTCCAGCCCAGAGTCACGTCGGGCTTCAGCATCACCAACCGAACAGCCATTAAACGTGAGCGCCCCGCCCTCCGCCGTGGTGCTGGCGGATTTGTTTTTTGAGGCGGTTTCCTTGCATGGCCCAGGCTGGCCTTGAACTCACTACGTATCCAGGCTGGCCTCTAATTTGCAGTGATTCTCCTGCCTCAGCCTCCCGAGGGCTGAGATGACAGGTGGTATGCACCATCAGACTTGGGAGTTGGTTAAATGTTTGAGGGGTTTGTGAGCTGCTAAAAACAGAGCTATTATAAAGAATAGAATTATATAATTTTACACTGAAGCGAATCATTTTAGAAATAAAATTAACAATGCTGGCTGTGGTGCTGCTTATCTACAATCCAGCACTTGGAGGCTGAGGCAGAAGGACCACCGAAAATTCACAGCCAACCCGGGCTACATGAGACTATCTCAAAAAATACACACAGGTCCTGTGCCCTGTGGGCCAGTTGCTGAACCTTGGCTTGCACGGCACAGAGGTCCCTTCATCCCCGGTCTCTGCCCTGGGTGGAGTGACCCGGCCCCAGGACAAGGTCTGACGCCCCTTCCCTCGCTGCCTGGCCCGCCCACAGGCCTCTGCATCGTCGAGTCTGTGTTTGAGGGCGAAGGCTCGGCCACCCTGATGTCTGCCAACTACCCAGCCGGCTTCCCGGAGGACGAGCTCATGACGTGGCAGTTCGTGGTCCCCGCACACCTGCGGGCCAGCGTGTTCTTCCTGGACTTCACTGTGTCCAACTGCGAGCGCAAGGAGGAGCGTGTGGAGTACTACGTCCCCGGCTCGGCCACCAACCCCGAGGTGTTCCGGCTGGACGACCCGCAGCCCGGCAACATGGCCGGGAACTTCAACCTGTCCCTGCAGGGCTGCGACCAGGACACCCAGAGCCCAGGGGCCCTGCGGCTGCGCTTCCAGGTGCTGGTGCAGCACCCCAAGACGGATGGCAGTGAGTGAGCCGCCTCCCCGGCCAGGGCTGCTGGCCGGTCCTGCGAGCGTGTGGGAGGGGGTGGGGTGGTAACAGGCTCTTCATGCAGAGAGAAGCAAGTGTGACTGTGCTGCGATGCCGGGTCAGCTCTTTCTTTTCTCTTTTGGTGTTTGCTTTGTTTTTTGTGGGGTTTTTTTGTTGCTGTTTTTTTTTTTTTTTTCAAGACAGGGTCTCACTATGTAGTCCAGGCTGGCCTCGAACTCACAGGATTCTCCTGCCTCATCCTCCCAAGTGCTGGGAGTACAGGAATGTGGCACCAGTTTACCTTTGTATAATTCCTATTTTGGTGATGGTACTGGGATAACTCTTGTGCTTGCAAGGTAGGCACAGAACCACTTGAGCTAAACCCCTGAACCCCTGCCCTTGCTTTTGTATAATTTCCAAAAGGTCCCACAGCCCTGCTGCCCGTTACTCTGCGCCTTTGTGCTGCTCGTCCTGTCTGTATCATTCCCTCGGGGGAGCATGCTCCTGCTCTGTGTCCTCCTCCAGCTTCTAGAAAATGTCCAGGTGCAGCGATGCACACCTGTGAGCCCAGCACTCAGGAGGCTGAAGCAGGAGGATTGCCAAGAGTTCAGGGCAGCCTGGGCTACGTGGTGAGAACCATTCTCAAAAAACCAGACAAGAACAAAGAATTTAGCTTCGTGGCTCTACGCCTGCCTCGCAAGCACTAGGTCCTGAGCTTGATCCCCAGAGAAAAAAAAAATAGGTGGGAAGGCTGAGGGATAGCTGCATGTGAAGACCCAGCATTTAATGTCCAGAAGAAAGAAAGTAAGTAGAGGAAAGCATTAAAATGGCGATAACACCCTCTGGTAACATGGAGGTCCGTGCAGAAAGGGAAGTAACCGCAGCCTGGCTGGAGCAGTGGCTTTCGGGAGGTGGAGCCTGAGAAGAGGAAGTGTGTGTGTCACTCTACCTACTCGTGCCATTTTCTCACGGCATATGCAGGTTTCAGCTCAGTGTGTTGACCGCGCTCATTCTTTTTACCTGCTGCATAATATTCCACTCAGTGTCTGTGAGCCAGTGCCCGTGGCTTACTGAATGATTTTGATGTTAGGTGCTCTCTCCCATCACACTGCCAGGTTCCCCAGGTGCCTAGATCTTAGCAGACTGTAACAGGTGGTCCTCGCTCCCCCAGCTGTGAGAAGGCACCGCTGGCTGCCCCAAGGGCTGATGGTGCCCCTCCGACAGGGCAGACAGAACACTTGGCTTTAATGGATTTTTGTCCGATTAACAGCGACACTAAGAACTCCTTATCTGGGGTATTTGCACGCACCTGTCTCCTTTGTTGTGACCGTCTTGCCATTAATGATCACCTAGTGTGTCCCTGGTCCTGGAGTGTTATTCAGGGCACTGCCGGGTGCTGACTTCCTGCTTTTCTCCTGCTGTGTCCTCCACGTGGACAGTGGCACCTCTTCCTTCTGGGTGAACCCAGGACACTCCGCCGTTCCCAGCCCCGTGTGGCCCCGACTGGGACGGCTGTCCTTGGCCCTGTGTCATGCCGCCTCTCTGGTTTCAGATAAAACCTACACGGTAGACTTGAGCCAGGAGCGAACCCTGTCGCTCAGCATCGAGCCTCGGCCCAGGCCGAGCCGCAGGTTCGTCTCTGGCTGCTTCGTGTGTCTGGAGTCTCGGACCTGCAGCCCCAACGTCACCCTGGCGCCTGGCTCCAAGCACAAGATCTCCTTCCTCTGTGACGACCTGACGCGCCTGTGGGCCATCGCTGAGAAGACCATAAGTACGGCCCACGCCCCGGTGTCCCCGTCATCCCAGCACCCTGGGAGGCTGAGGCAGGAGGATCACAGGTCTCACCTGGCGTGGGGGACTTAGTAACTTAGTGAGACTTTGTCTCAAAATGAAAAATGAAAAGGGCTGGCGCTGCAGCTCAGTGCAAAGCAGGTTTGACACCTCCCCCCACGCCTTCGTGCTGCCAGTTAATAAAATGCACATGGGTACGGGAGGGAGCGTGGCCAGGGAGCCCTCCCCGGAGCTCCTGTCCGTCTGAGCCCACACGAGGGTCTCTGCAGGCCTGCAAGGCTCGCCATGGCCCCAAGTCCTGACAGGGCAAGTCTGTCCACCCCAGTACCACACAGGCTGGGCCCTACAGCACGCGGGTCGCCAGGTGGTCCCACGCTGGTCCCTACAGCACACAGGTCACCAGGTGGTCCCTGCACTGGTCCCTACAGCATGCGGGTCGCCAGGTGGTCCCACACTGGTCCCTACAGCGCGCGGGTCACCAGATGGTCCCCGTGCTGGTCCCTATAGCATGTGGGTCGCCAGGTGGTCCCCGCGCTGGGCCCCCTGGGTGGCTCCTGTGCCAGTTGCCCCCGCCCTGTCTTCCAGGCTGCCCCGACCATCGCTACTGCCAGAGGAAGGAGTTCCCGCTGCGGGTGCCCGAGGACCTGCTCCGGCTGCCCGTGCAGCTGCGTGACTTCTCCTGGAAGCTGCTGGTGCCCAGGGACAGGCTCAGCCTGGTGCTGACGCCGGCGAGGAAGCTGCAGCAGTTCACGCACGAGCGGCCCTGCAATGCCAGCTTCAGCTACGTGGTGGCCGGCGCTGGCCAGGACCTGTACTTCGGCTCCTTCTGCACCGGCGGCTCCATCAAGCAGGTGCAGGTGCGGCAGAACATCTCAGTGACGCTCCGCACCTACGCGCCCGGCTTCCAGAGCGAGGTCCCAGCCCAGGGCCTGACCCTGTCCTTCGTGCCCTACTTCAAAGGTAAGGGCCTTGCGGTGGCCTCTCCGCCCATTTCCAGTGTGGGCTTTCGTGTTACTACTCCTGTGGACCCCTTCTGTAGGCATCATCTCGGTCGAGGGGAGCGTGGACACAAAACTTTACAAGGCTCATCTTCACGGACTTCCTGTTAACCTAGTGGGAAACCCCAGAGGTTAGGATATATACCTCAATGTGGTGTCCCCTTCTGTAACCCCAGCACTCAAGAGGCTGAGACAGGAGGATCTCTGCAATCTGGACTACAGAGCAAGATCCTGTCTCAAAAAAACAAAACAAGAAATACAGAAAGTATTTGTGACTGGAGGGCTGAGGGTTTGGTAGACAACAGAGCCGATAATCAGGAAGCAGGTGGGGCATAAATGAGAAATTTTAAAATTCTAGTCTGGAATTTTTTTAAATGGTGATATAAAAAAACCTTATGCAGACATTTTTATAATCGTGCCTTCACAATTCAGAATACAGAGAGCGCACAGCGGGAAGGCGGGAGGGGGTGATACTCCTCTGAGGCGATGCTGGGGTCTAAACAGCTCCCTGGGCCCCTGCCATGTGGCTGCCTAAAAGTCACACTCCCCGCCTCACGGCGCCCAGAGAACACTCGTGTTCGCGCAAGGCCGGGTGGAGGACGGGGCCTCGGCCTGCACTCTGGTGAGCTCCGGTCCGACCGTGAGTGGACAGGGGAAGGCGGGCCGGGCTCCTGGAATCTCGGGGGGCGGGGGGCCCTGGCGAGGCCCAGGTAGGGGTGCGTCGTGGGACCCTGGAAACTCCCGAGTTCCACAGTTCTTCTGTGGCCCCCGAAACGGAGCTCAGTGCTGGGTAGACCTTCTGGGAGGAGGACGAAGGAGCGCAGGTTTGGCGAGTGGGTCCGCTTCTCCTCCATTGTTTTGCTCTTGTTTTTCAAAAGACCTGAGCCCTTGTCTGCCGAGGCCCATCCATTACCCACCAGGCTCAGCTAACAACCCCGTGCAGCCGTCCACTAATTAAACAGGCCTCAAGGTGCCGGCCAGCTTCCTGTCCCCGACAACACACCCGGGCTAAGCAGCCCACAGGGGAAAGGTTTCTCTCGACTCAGTTTCAAAGATTCCAGCCACGGTGGGCTCACCGGCGGTGCTGAGGCCTGAGGTGGCCAGAAATCATGGCGGTAGCGGTGGCTAAAGAAGCTGCTACTTCTTGGCTTTGAGGAAGCAGAGAGACAAGAGGCAGGGTCCCCACGTCCTCCCTTAGCCACGCCCCCAGTGAGCTCACTTCCTCCCACGGGCCCGCCTCTCTGGGGTTCACCACCACCCAGTACCACCACAGGCTGAGGACTGTGTCCTTTTCTCGTTTTGGTGCCAGGGATCGAACTCAGGACCTTGCGCTTGCCAGGCCGGCGTTGGAAACACTGCGCCTGGCCATGTCTTTAGCGTGGCCTGCAGGTCCTGACTCAGTCACGCAGGGCGCGTTTCCCACGGCTGGTGTCCACTGGCAGCAGCGCAGATGTGGAGCATTCCTGCTGGTACAGAAGGTTCTGTTCTAGAAGGTTCCAGTGGGCACGCTGTTCTAGAAGGTTCTGCGGCGTCTGCTCCGCTTCTCCCTTTTCCCTGCATCTCGATGAGTGACAGTGTCTCTCTGGATGCCTTCCCTTTCCACAGAAGAGGCCATCTTCACAGTGACCCCGGACACAAAGACCAAGGTCTACCTGAGGACCCCCAACTGGGACCGCGGCATGCCGGCCCTGTCCTCCGTGTCCTGGAACATCAGCGTGCCCAGCAGCCAGGAGGCCTGCCTCACCTTCCCCAGGGAGCGTACTGGAGTGGTCTGCCAGTCAGGGCGCGCGTTCATGATCATCCAGGAGCAGCGCTCGCGGGCGGAGGAGATCTTCAGCCTGGAGGACGACACGCTCCCTAAGCCGAGTTTCCACCGCCACAGCTTCTGGGTGAACATCTCCAACTGCAGCCCTGCCCACGGCAAGCAGCTGGACCTGCTCTTCTGGGTGACTCTGGCCCCCAGGACCTTGGGTAACGTCTTAGACTCAGGGTCTTTCAGAGGTGGTGATGGACAGGAAATTGGCATTGAGGGGCAAGGAAGGGGCCGGCAGCAAGTCAGACAGCGTGGGTCCTAGCGGTCCACGTGTATTGGTCGGCTACTGCGTCAGGAAGGCCGTGGAAGTTAGTGGATTAAAACCCCGTGGGTTACGCTCCCACCTCGGCTGTAGGTCCTGGGCTGAGCTGAGCCTGTCAGCCATTCGCAGGGTGCAGCTGCAGGCGGGCTGGAGGGCTCTGCTGAGCTAGGCAGGGTACTGTCAGACGCGGCTCAGCCTCCTTCATCCGAGACAACGGAGCTGGCTTCGCTCCCCGGTCCCCGTCCTGCAGTCAGGCCTGTTCTCACCACAGAGGGACAAAGATCCGCGCAGGACGAGGGCACAGCCAAGTGTCTTCACGGTGGGGGAATGTGCAGTCTGTTCTGTCTGCCATTCTGTCGCCCACCGAGGTTGTTTAGTCAGTCTACTACCATCCCTTACTCTCATCTCTGACACAATCTTTTTATTCCTCTGACCTTCTCTCCCACAGGGGAGAGCCTGATAACCACGTCCCCAAAACACACTGGGACTCTGTGTCAGGGGTTAGCACTGGGGGCCTGGAGAGGGTGACAGGAAACGTGGTGCTGACGTCTGTACCGTGTCCCAGGGAAGCGGTGGAACCCGCGAGATGCACTCAGTGGCACCTGGACAGGCAGGGGTGGCATTTACTTTGACCCCGAGTTGGTGCAGGACCCGTGAGGGGCAGGGAGACCCGCAGACGGGAGCCGTCCTGCGACCACGCCTGCCCCCAGACGACCTCTGCCCACGCGTGCGCTGAGCGTGCTGGCACAGCCCGTGAGTGTGGACGCCGGCGGGAACCGGCCTCGGCCCAGCTCTCCGGCCACCCGGCTCCTCCTCCCCTCTTGGCCTCGTCTGCTCCCACTGACCCTGTCTGGAGCTCAGGAGAAAGACCCCCAGTCACACCCCCCGCCTCCCGCTCTGTCCTGGCCTCTGTATTCCTTCTCAGTGCACAGGTGACAGATAGCACAGGCGCAGGCTGAGAGTAGCAGAGCTGGCCTTGTCCCCTTCACTAGCACCACATCCGCACGACTCCGTACCTGTCCCTCTGCCAGGAGCCAGTTCGCTCGTCGATGTTTCTGGGTCCGGAATTTGGCCAGGGAGGGCGAGGCTGGGTGGTCCTCTCTGCTCGGGTCTGGGCCCAGCAGCCCGATGTCCTGAACATCATCAGATGGCTGAGATCGTTCAGCTGGAGCCAGGAGGTGTGATCCGGCGATACAGTGAAAGGTGTCACCACACACCTGTAATCTTAGCACTTGGGAGGCTGAGGCAGGAGGATTGCCTTGAGTTCGAGGCGAGCATGAACTACGTAGGGAGTCCCTGTCTCAGAAGGCTTTGCCAGGCCCTGTGTTTGCCCTCGCACGGTGGTCCACCGTCCCACTGTAGGCTGTTCTTTTCCAACTTTTACTTGGCCTGAAATTACTCTGAAGAGCCTTTTTGTTTTTCTACCTTTAATAAAACTTGCTACCATGTAAAAAACAAAACAAATGAAAAAGACACAGTAAGCATCTAGTTTTTAAAAATATCACAGGAAAAATTACATTGCCGTGAACCCCCTCAGGTCCTCCCTTGCTTTGAACAAGCTCTTCCCACCGTCCTGGCCGCTTCGTGCCATGGCCTGGCGTCCTCTTTCCTCAGAGCGTTCGTTTCGCTGTCCTGCTGCCTCCGAATCCTAAATGGATTCAAAATAATGACCTTTCAAGGCCACTCTGGCCTTAGGGAAGAGCCAGGAGCCACGCAGCACCAGATCTGGTGACTCAGGTGGGCGCGGACACAGCTCTGCGTTTTTACGAGCCGCCTTTCTGTTGGTGGCGCTGGGCAGCAGCAGTCACCGTGTTTCCCAGCACGCCTGGTGTAGACACTGAGGAAGGGGACCCTGAGCTGCTGCAGAGCGGCCAGAACGTGGGATGTGTGTGTTTCACACGAGGAAGCGTTCACGTGGCAGTGTGCTTCTCCTGTGATAACTTTCTTATTGACAATATTATGGACTATATTGCAATATTGACTATACTGCAATAGTCGCCATATTTGGGCAGCGCCTTGTCTGCCTCCTCGGTCCCCTCTCAGGGCTGGACTGCTCTCCCCACAGAATCGCCGCAGACTGCCAGGGTGCTCACAGCGTGGCGGCCTCCGCGTCCGCATGAGCTGCCGCACAGAGGCAGGACAGGCCTGGAGCAGCACTGCCATGCTGTTGGCCCTGGCAGGCTCCGGGAGGGAGGCCGACGCGGGACGGCCTGCACGCGGGAGGGAGGCTGCGCGCTGCGGACGACGCCTCACCCTCTGCTGTGTCTCTGCCCTCAGACTGGACCGTGGTCATCGCCGCTGTGGTGGGAGGCGGAGCCTCGCTGCTGTGCATCTTGGGGCTCCTCGTCTGCTGCGTGAGGAGGAGGTGGGTGCAGTGCTGGGCCGGGGTGGCACCCCCTCTGCTCACTGCTGACTTCGCACCTTCCTCCCCGTGTCCCCAAAGACCTGTGTTAGTGACATCGCCAGGTGTGAACCAAAGGCTTAGGGTCCCATACTCGGGGGCTTGAGGGGAGGCTCCCTGCCGTGGCCGCAGGTGGTCAGAGCTTCGACCCATGGCAGAGCGGGTGGGGCGGGAGCCGAAGCATTTTACAGAAGCTCGGCCTGGCGCTGTGCGTGGCTCCAAAGAGCTCGGGTGCCACCACCTTCAGTAAGAGTGAAAGGGACCAGCTCTCAGCGTCCCCACATCAGACACGGGTGACCTACATGATCTGAGGACTTGGTATGATGCCACACACTTGTTATCCCAGCCGATGGGAGGCTGAGTCAGGAAGATTGCCCTGAGTCCTAGGCTAGCCTGGGCTACACAGCAAGTTTAAGGCAAGCCTAGACTGTAAGACGCTGCCTCAAAAGAGCCTGGCATGATGGCACATGCCTGTAATCCCAGCCCTGGGGAGGCTGTGGCAGGAGGATCGCTGAGAGTTCAAGGCCAGCCTGAGATACACAGCAAGACCCTGTCTCAAAAAAAAAAAAAAAAAAAAAAAAAAAATCAAAAGAAAAATTAAGAGACGGGGCCTTGCTTTGTGCGGAGACCCTAGGTTCACTCCCCAGCACCCAAAGTACAAAGACCACTGGGGCAGGATGGTGTTTAATGTTTGTGCTGCTCCTACACCTGCGGCCCTCACTTTCCATCCTGAAAACCTGGGACACCGCGGGTCCTCCAACATCCCAGGGACAGGTCCAGTCCTGCCGCAGCAGGGAGCGCGGGAGGACGATGTCGGCGCCCGGGCTCTTCCTGACCTGGGTCTTGCCCCTTCTGCAGCAGGAAGAAGAAGGTGAGCAAGGGCCCCGCCGTGGGCATCTATAATGGCAGCGCCAACACCCAGATGCCGCTGCAGCCCAAGAAGTTCCACAAAGGGCGCGGGGACAATGACTCCCACGTGTACGCGGTCATCGACGACACCATGGTGTATGGGCACCTGCTCCAGGGATCCCACGGGTCCTTCCTGCAGCCGGAGGTGGACACCTACCGGCCCTTCCAGGGCACCATGGGGGACTGCCCGCCCAGCCCGCCGCCCACCTGCTCCAGGGCACCCACTGTCAAGCTGGCCGCCGAGGAGCCGCCCCCTGGCAGCTCGCCGGAGCCCGAGAGCGAGCCCTACACCTTCTCCCACCCCAGCCCGGCGCCCGGAGGCGACAGGAGCACACACGTGCCCCTGCTGGACTCCCAGGAGCCTGGGCAGCCGGCGGAGGAACAGGGCCCTTGAAGAGGCTCTGCGCTTGGCAGAGGCAACGCAGAACACCCGGAAGAGAAGTTCGGGCAACAAGGGCCTCCCTGAGTCGGTGATGACGGGGGAGCCCGGCAGAGCCCACTTCCGGGAGACGGTGCTGGTTCCGGAGCCGAGTGAGGCCCTTGCTCCCACCGGGACGCAAATGGCAGTGCCTTTTAGTATTATTATCTACAGGGCGGCCCGAGTGCTGAAGAAGTGGGACCTGTAACCATGCAGAGCTCGCCCTTGGGGAGACGGCTCGCTGGCTGGCTGGGACAGTGGGCTGTGACTTGCCAGGCCCCAGGCCCCGCCGGCTGCCCACTGCCAGACACCCTGTCCCTCCTTCACTTCACTTCCTGGAGCTGCCACAGGGGCTTCCCAGCGGCAGCCAGCCTGGGACGCGGGAGTGGAAGTTTGGGGCCATCGGTGGCCTCCGAAAACGTTGCCATGCACGCGAGGGCCGCCCAGTGCTGGCACCTGCCACACACTATTTGGTGGCTTAAGGTCGACAGGGATTTGTTTTCTCACAGTTCTGGGATGAGCGTTGCTCCCGGGGCCCTGTGCTGGCCCAGCCTCTGTCCCTGACCCCCTCCCGTCTCAGACCAAGCCCGTCACCCCCACTCCCCGACACAGGGTGCTCAGTGCTCGCTGCCCCTCTCCCGCTTCTGACGCCGCAGAACAACTGAGACCCATCCAGCCCACAGGGTGTGCGGTTTACCCTGGAAATTATTTTTTTTAAGTTACCAACACTTAAAAAGCACAAAATATTACAGAAAAATCCCAACCAGAATACTGGCCAGGCTGGGCTCAGTTGCAGCAGCCACAACCAGCCAGGCTGTGCCTGGGGGCGGGCAGGTCACCCAGGCCCGAGGCCTCCTGTAGGCGCTGTGGATCCCTGTCCCGCGGCTGCTTCGGGAAGAGAAGGGGAGGCGGGCTCTGCGGTGAGCGGTGTTGTTCTGACGACAGCTGTCTTCCAGCCCGGCTCCCACAGCCCGGGCCCTGCCTGGCGTGGCTGCCGTCTCTGGAGGGGACAGCGTCCCGACTCAGCAGCACTGCCCCACCCCGTGTTCAGGGTCCACCTGGACGGCCACCTGTCGCTGCGGGGAGCAGAGAGGAGTGCGACAGCAGCACTTGTGACCCGGGTGGAGGGGTGCGGTGGGGGCACTGTGGCCTTCTCTGTCTTCCTGGGCTGTGGACACATCGCCGCCTCTTGCAGAGACCCCAGTGGCCATTTTAACTGAGGCCTGAATTCGGGGCCAAGTTGCCAGTGCCCTGCGCTCCACGGCAGTCCCAGCTCCTCAGTCGTAACTCAGGTGCCGGAAGCTGTGGATCGCCGCGCCTTCTCCACCGCTGGAAGCAGGGGACCGTGCCCGGGGAGCCTCAGGGACAGCGTGTGCCCAGCAGGCACAGCCCCGCTGGAATGGGGGGCTCTGCGGGGCCGTGGTGCCCCTGGGATAATTTATTTCTGTAGATACTTTTATGTAGCATTTTATCCATTTCCTATGCTTTTGTAAAATAAACACGACCCAGCCGTGTGTCTGTGGTGTGGCAGGAGCGTGCCTTTGTCCCCGCCCTGCTGCCGTGGGCCACAGCTGGGCTGTGGGGTAGCTGCCGGGCTGCAGCCACAACCCCGGCGAGCTTGGCTGCCCCCGCAGCGTGGCAGCAGCTGGTTCTGTGCAGAGAGGAAATGACCGTCCCTGCACCTGGCTGAGAAACGCGCTCGCGGGTGGCTCAGTGGCCGCAGGCTGTTCTGTTCACTTCCTGTTGAGGCCACGTGACCCAGCACGACTCATTCCCGGCTTCCAGAGTGGGAGAGCAAGAAGGGCAGGAGCCACTTGGCTGCACCCACCAGACATGGGCCACATGGAGAGGAGACCCAGGAAGGTGGCCGCCTAAACTTGGTCACAGCCCAGCATGGCACACAGGCCTGCAATCCCAGCACCTGGGAGGCTGAAGCAGGAGGATCCCAAATTCAAGCCTAGCCTGGGAAACTTAGCAACTTCACAAGATCATGTCATTAAAAAAAATTTAAAATGCTGGGGCTGGGGATATAGCTCAGTGGTTCCAGCACCTGTCTTGCAAGCGCAAGAGCCCGGGTTCAATCCCCGGTAACCACATACAGTACTGGGTGTGGAGACTCATGCCCAGCAGCA
>PVIR01013818.1:0-41552 GCA_004026965.1 Petromus typicus
AAAAAAAAAAAAAAAAAAAAAAAATCAAACTCTAAGTAGAGTGACTCCAAGATGCAGCTTCTGTGACCCACCCGGAGTTTTCCTCTGGTATGGCTCTTCCTGAGGCTGTGGGCTGTGTCAGAACCAAGGGTCTCAGGAGGCATCAGATCCTGGCTCTACCCCTGACTGGATGTGACTTTGGGCACTATGCTTTGTCCCTTTGTCTGTACCGTTAGGCTGCGGATGCTTTGGATTCCAGTGTGCTAGTTTCTGTGGCTGCTGCAACACCTGACCACAAGCTCACACAAGGACTGTTACTGCCTCACAGATTCAGGGCAGGAGTGGTGCGTGGGTCCAACGGAGCTAAAGTATGGGTGGTGGGACCCCTTTCCCTGCACTTTGCAGGCTGATGCCATCTTTCTTGTGTATCTCTCAGACTAGGTCCTTATCTGGCTTCCAGAGGCCTCACTGTGGCTCATGGCCTCCTCTCTCTGTGCCCAAGTTTTCCATTGGCAGATTCATCTAATCTCTGTGACCCCAGCTGGCAGAGGTTCTCTAAAGGTAAGGATTTTGTGATTGGACGGGGGCCACTCTAAGAATCTCAAACAAGCCTCCCCTCAGGGTCCTTATCTTGAATTACAACTGAATGTTTTTTGTTTTGTGAGGTGACATGCCTAGGTTCTGGGAATTAGGACACTGTCTTAGTTACTTTGCTTATTGTTGAGACAGAATACCTGGCACTCAGAGTGAAGGAGGAAAGGTTTATTTAGCTCACATGAGGTTTGTACATTTCAGTCCAAGTCAGCTGGCTCCAAAGTGTCATGGCGGGGGGCAACACAGAGGAAAACTGGTTCATGGCAAGCAGGCAGGGTTAGCAAAGCAGGGGCAGCAGCAGCCTGCCTCTCCCTTTTATCCCCCGGGCTATGATCCTTGTGGGTGGTGCCAACCACTCCCAGGGTGGGCCTGTCCTTATCCACCCCTCATCCCAGCATCACAGGTTTAATCCTATTTTAGTTCCAGTGTCACACACTCTGTACGCAGCTATCTCAAAAAGCCCCACATGTGACCACATGAGGCTTTGGGTGAGGGGTTCTGATACAAGCCATAACTGACGTAGACTCTGGTTTTAGGGGAAGGAGATACTATTCTGGCACCGTGCCTCATCATGGCTTCTGTGAGGGTTCAGTACATAAAGAGCTCAAAATCTTAGGTTGAACTATGTGAAATCACTGGCATTCAACTGCTGACTGACCAAGGCCAGCCTGACTCTATGCGGTCTCTAGGACACCTTTAGGGAATGGCCACTGTCATGTTCTACAGCAGAAAATGTCCTGCCTTTTAAGTTAGCTTGCCACTGTTCTGATTTCCTATTTTTGGAGCATAGCTGATCCAGTTTCTGTGTCTATTATCTTGCTGTTAGAGTCTCTATGGGCTGATCACCATGTCTCTGACAAACTGTGGTCTCTGATGTGGAGTAATACATGTCTTCCTGCCCACCAAGCCCCTGGCTGGCCCAGGAACCTCCTCTTCCACTATCAGCCCAACACAGCCCTGGGACACAGGTGTGGACCAAGGCTTTTCCCCTTAGGGCTGTGGACTCTCTGTCCCATTCTTTTTAAGGACCACCTACTTTGATTTCGTGGCAGCATTTTGCTCTTTGTCCTTGGCCTGCAGGGAACTACCCTTGTGGGCCTATCTCTGGGACCAGGAGCGTCACTTCTCCAGGCATCCTGAGCATGGCCCGGTGTCCCAGGTTTGTGACTCTCTGCTCACAAGTGTGTGCTGAGGAGCACTCATCAACCTTCACTGATTTTGAGATGTCCCTGCTTTGAATGTGGAGGGATTTCTGAAAATTTCATGGCTTTCCTAACCTGCTGGAGCTGGCTTCTCAACTCTGACGTGCCCGTCTTGGATGAAAGGAAGGAAATCAATACAGTTCGTTCTCTCGTTAGATGCCTTCTGCATCGGACCACACATCTGGTGGAGGGAAATGGCATCATTCACATGCGGGAACACCGAGACTCACACACCTTGTCCCCATCCATGAGTGATGGCCTCAGCCTGTGTGGGAATGGAGTGACCCACGGACAGATTGGAACTGAGGCCAAGTACAGCACAGGGCTTTCTCAAGATTCTTCCTGTATTAGGTACCAGGACGAGTGGTTGTCACCTGGTGACCCTGTTGGAGACAGCAGCTCCAAGAGGACCAGTGGAGCTGGGTCTAAATGCTGACTTGTGCCGGCTGGTACCATGTATTACCACTTCAGGCATCAGCCCCCAGCGTTGTCTTTCTGTGGGGAAGGTGGTTAGGAGTGATCTGCCTCGGAGCTGGTCATCCCTGGTGTCCCACCCTTAGACTGTCAACGGCAGCTGCTGTGGGTGACCAGTCCAGGTCACGCGTGCCCTGCGGCTCCTCTCTGAGTGTGGTGCACACCTTCTGCGGTCTCTTTCCTTTGATCTCAAGCTCCTTTCTCTCTCCTGGGGTTTGGGTCTGAGGCCTGGAGTATCTCATCACCATCCAGGGGCTCCCTGAGATGTCAGCGTTCTCCTAGAGAAGCACCCCTCCTGGGTTCCTCAGCATCCTGGACCTCAGCGTGGGGTCTGACCCTTGACACACCCTGAGTAGTGTTTCATGAAAGGACAGATTCCTCTGGCAGTCACGGTATCGTTTCAGGGAGTGAACTTGGCCCAGCTCACTTTCTGCTGAGCCTTTGTCAGGTTCTGTTGGCCCTTTGGCAGCAAGAATAAGTTGTTAAAGCTTAATGTACATTGCGAAGTGATATTTTTTAGAATGACAGTTTTCTCTGGATAGCACCAGGCATATGAGCTACAGAAGGAGTGCTGGGTCCACAGTCGGCCCCTCTGTCTTGTACATGGATGCTCTGGGCCAGATCATTTGCTGTAGCGCTTCACTGATCATTTACTGATGCACTGCAGTGATCAGTTGCACCCTTGGCCCTGTAGTGCTTCTGGCCACCCCTCCCCCACTGCCTTCAGCTCTTGGCGGGGACAATCAAGAATGTGTCCTGACATTGTCAGATGTTCCCCGATGGGTGGGGGGTGGACAGTGCATGCAGAATCTCCTGTCATTGGAGGCTGCTGGTTTACTGATCTGTCTTTGTCTCCTCTACCTGGTAGGGTAGGGCTGACATAGGTCTTGTACAGAACCTGCTTGGTGATAAACTAATAGGTAACTTGGTTAAGGAAAAGGAACACAGAGTTAAGTACTCACCCTTCATTTCATGTTGCAACCATAGGATGAGTGTTCTCCTGTTTCCTGAGTGCATTAGTGGACATCGTGGATATAAAGACTGATATCCTTCAGGGCTGGCCTATGACAAAAGATCAGGCGGTCAGTAAAACACAGGTGGTGTGTGTGACATACACACAGCACCTTGAGGGGACCTGTTTCTGGCGCTCAGTACTTGGCTGTTGCTATGACTAATGGAGATGGAGAAATAGAGGGACCGGTGGCTGTGCCCCTTGGAAAGCCGGTGTGCGTAGAGGCTGATCATGGGTGGCTCTGTCTTTGTGTGCAGCTGTCCTGGGACCTTGCTGGGTTTCCTGATCTCAGGATGTTCCCTTTAAAATGGAGCAACAAGAGAGCTGACTTCTCTGGGTCATGTGCGTGGTCTCCCAACAGCTGGGCTGTCTCATGGACCTACCTGGATTTGCGTCTCTGTGCACAGTTGTCCCGTGGCTTTAATGCAGACCTGAGTTCCATTCTGTCAGTTCAGGCATTTGGGGGAAAGTAGGCCCCCAGAGAGATACAAAGGACAGCTTGTCCTTCTGCCACTGTGCTGAGGAGGGGACGCCAGCAGCAGCAGCCCAGGCCATATGGTCGGCAGAGTGCCTCACTGGTGACCGTCAGCCTGGCCCCTTTGAAGTGGTTTTAAGACCAATTTGGTAACTTGATTTGGAAAGTGGTATCGATGACTCTTAGGGCGCAGGCTGCTCATTAGCTGCTGTCTGGGCCTGGCAAATTGGTTTAATGCAGTGAAATTGGTTCCTCCCTCCCCGGTCCCTGGCCGAGGGCCAGGTCCTTTGTCAGGAAACTTCTCCTGGGCAAAGGACACAGGAAGCCCTGGGGAGCCTGGCACTCTTTCTTCATGCGTGACTTGTTTACCCTGCAGGCCAGATGGTAGGCTGATAAGACCTCACAGTGAATGTTGTGGGTGCATGGGTGTGGGGGGCTTGCTCTCTCGCCTTCTCTGTCTCTCTGTCTGTCTGTCTCTTCTCTCTATCTCTCCTCTCTCTGATATTATGAACCCTGCTGGGAGGAGCCTCCTCGTGCTTGCTTGGGAAGATAGAAAGACTTCCACCCTTGCTTGTCCAGTTCGCTGTTGTTGCCCGTGAGCTTCTGGGCCCACCGCTGAGCAGGACTGAGCTCCTGGGAGGCTGTCTCAGAGTCAGTTCTGTTTCTCACTTTCCCCTCCAGCCAACCAGCACTTCACTCTTCACAGGATAGGAGACTAAAGGCCTGGGTCCATTTGCTCCTTGGGTCAGCACAGTGGCTCAGGGAGACAATCGGGAGCTGCGTGGGCCTCGCTGTACTTCTATGTGCTAAGGGCTCAGAGCCAGCAGTCTCACAGCAAGCTCTCAGGGAGAGCACCTAAGGTACTCATGGGTATCTGGAAGGGCTGGCTTGGTTGCTGGCCCCCACCGAGCCCTTCCAGTCTGCCTGGCCACTGGCCAGATGTGGATGGCAGAGAATGTAGTTGGCCTTTCTGCTCACTGTTATCCACCTAGTCTTGTGGAGCAATTATTATGCATCAGTGATCCCGTCAATTGCTTGGGTGTCTAGTATGTGGACGCTGACCTGGGTGTCAGCGCCATCACAGCCCGCAGAGCAGAACGTGGCTGTGTGGAGTTGAGCGGGGACAGGAGCGAGGGGTTCAGGGCTGTACGTGGGGCAGAAACGCGGTTCCCAGCCTTGCTGACTTCACCAGGTGGCCTTGTTTGTCCATACATCGGAGGGAATGGTCTTTCTAACTTCTCTGTCTACAAGAAAGAGTCCATCCTAGGAAGGGAGAAGAAGAGTAGGGACAAGGTGCCGCAGCAGTCTGAGGTCGGAGCACGGAGGTGAGCTCAGCTTTATTGAGCCTGCCCAGTATGAGCTTTGTGTAGACAGGCATGGAATAGTGCTCTCCTCATGTTACACATGATGGGGAGCCCAGAGCCTGTGCGTGGCTGGGAAATCTGGGAACAGTCTGGACACTTTTCTTTCATCTGAAAGTAGCTACCATTGACCCCAACTTGCCGGACCCCCAGATACTGAAAGTAAGTCCCAGCTGTTCTCTGCCCACCCTGGCCGCCTCCCTCTCCTGTGACTCTTTACTTCGGGTGGGGTCTTCCCTGGTCCCTCCACCCACAGGCTGGACAGTCAGGATTCTGCTCATTTCTAGAATAGTTGTTAAGACACAGGCCTGTTGTTTCCACAGTGTCTTTCCAACGTCAGCCCGTGACCACTTTTTCCTGACAAGTCTCTTGTTGATGACAAGGGCAGTTCATCCCTGAAGGCCTGTCTGCCACACAGCAGGTCTTCAATCACTTCCTTTCTTCTAATGACTAGTTGGTCTGTCTCCCGATTTCTGCGTGAGCAGCAGGAGGCTCAGAGAGGGTAGTCGCTCATCCGGTCACGCAGGGCCGTGCAGTGGCCTTGAAGTAATGCAACCTGTGCTCTTGCTCTGCCGCTCTGCAGTGCACTGGGGAGGCTCGGGCAGGGATGATGTGCAGTGCTGGGGACAGAAGTGGAGCAGCTGCTCCCTGGTTGACTGGGCTGCAGCAAACCCTGCGCTGCCCTTTGTCCTGGAACCTGCGTCTCCCTTCTGAACAGTTTCATCGGTGCTTTCTTGTCCTTCTCCCCTGGTTCTCCGCTGGCCGGGCGCACAGTGGGCCTGCAGCTGTTTGTAGATGGGCTGCTCAGCATAGCTATGTGAGCCTGGCAGAACCTCTCCAAATTCAGGCCTCTTCAGGTCTCCCCGCCAGTGCAGAGGCTGTGGACAGAGTAAAGAGGAAAGGACAGGGCACTGGTCAGGCCAAGTGAGTGCTTCCCGTGCATATTAGTGTTTCTTTTGTCACTGTGACCACAACACCTGAGATAAGCAACCTGAAGTTTGTTTTAAACTATTTTAAAACTTTACGTTAGCTACTAATTTCTAGAAGTTTCAGTTGTGGTCATTTGGCTCCAAGATAGAGATGTGACTGAAGGAGTTGGCAGAAAATATGGCAGAAGAAGTCTGCTCATCTTGGGGCTGCTGAGAAGCAGAAAGAGGGACAGACAGACCGGGAGCACAGCTCTAGGGCAGGACTGACCCTTCAGAGGCCCGGCCTCAGTGACCGGATTCCTCTGGCTGGGCCCTGTGGACTCAGGGGTGCATTAACCACCTATAAGGCCGGCACGCTCAGGCCCGTCGCATCTGAAGACTTCACTTCCAGACACTTTTGTTAGGAAGGAGGCCTCGGGGCTGAGGCTTTAGGGTCACTTCATATTGGAACCATCATGCCGAGTCTCTGTTTTCTTATCCTTGTCAGACAGCTTGCGCCTCTTAGCCCTGCAGTCATTCTCTAGAAAACATCCAGGTGATGTGTCTGTTCTGAGGGGAGGTGGCTCATACCAGACAACGGCCAGATCTGGGATTTGGGGGAGAAGGGAGACCCACCTTTGATGTCCTCCCTGGTTTTTCTGAGGAAAAGATGCACAGCAATGAGTCCTCATTGTAGCTCAATTCTAGGTAGAAGGTTGGAGCCAAGAACTCCCCTGAGGTTTAGTCTGTGTTCCTCTGACTCCTGCACAGACCAGGAGAACTTGGGGGGTGGGACTCGGTGGCCTCTGTGAGAAGAAGCATGTCTCCTTAAAGAGCATGTTTGAAGTCCTGGCTCTTGTACCTCAGGATGTGACTGTGGTCGGAAATGAGGTCTTCAGAGAGGTGATAGGTGAAATGAGGCCATTGGTTGGGGTGGATCCGAAAGGAGTATGATTAGTACGTGGTAAGATGAGGACATTAGGACCCAGATACACGAGCAGAGACCGAGGAAGGGCACTTAGTTGTCATTGCTAAACCAAGGAGCAGGCCTTGGAAGAAGCTGACCTTGCCAGCACCTTGGCCACTTGCTCCAGAATTGTGAGAAAATAAATCCCTGTTGTTTAAACTAGGCGGTGTGGGACGATTTGTTTTGGCAGCCCTATCAGTGAGCCGTGAGCAAGTCCTGTCTTCCAGAGAAAGGGCTTTTCTGCCTCCTCGACCTCTCCAGCTCTCCTCTGCGCTGTGGGCTGATGAGCGTGCAGTCCTCTGCTTGCTCCGTACCAGCATCTCTCTAGAAGCCCCCGGCACCATGGTGCTGGCCCCAGACACAGGAGGATGACCCCAGGCCCAGGCTTCTGTCTTCTGCACCGAGTGCGGGGTGTTTGGATGTCGGAGGCTGTACAGTGGCTGCTCTGTTTCTCTCCTCTCTTCTTCCTTCCTTTTCTGCCTCAGCCCCGTGTGCGCTGATTCTGCCCATCAGGCTCCTGTGGTTCTTCCTTCCCCTCATCTCTCATATTCAAGGACTTTGGCTCCTGACCCAGAGCCCAGCCTGGTGTCCAGACCTCGTGGGTGACACTCAATCCTCACGTGACTGAACCAGCGCCGCATAGTTTGACTTGGTGCGGGTGCCCTTGTCCCTGGCTCTGCCCTGTCTTTCAGGCTGACAGAATCTCTGCCTGTTTTACGAAGCATCTCACATCATGGACTGGTGAGAGTCAGGCTCCAGGGACGGGGGGCCAGCGCTGGCCCTAGCGTTACCCAGAACTTCCAGTAAAAAAGCATCGCCCCCAGCCAGGGCGAGCGCGGCACAGGCCCAACCTGGCCCTGCCCAGCTGCTGGACCCACCGTGGCCCTGTCTGAGTCACTGGCTGGAGAAGCTCTGCGTGTTCCGAGCTGGGGCTGGGTTCCCTGATGGCCGGGTTCCTGGAACAGCTGTGTGCCATGGAATGTGAATCTGTCCTCCCCCTTAGACAATTAGAACTGTCATTTACTGAGTGTTACTCATTGCCCTCCATGACGAGTGTGGTGGCTCCTTTATCAGGGCTGGGGTTGAGCTGCCCGGGATGGGTGCCATTTGGAGTGTACCTGTTTTTCAGCAGGAAACTGAGACTAGAGTTTCCGAGTCACCTGGCTTATATGTGCCACTGACCTGGGCAGCACTGACTACGTAGCTGTCATGCTGTGGGGACCGTGAGCGGAGCTTTCTACAGGCTGGGCCACTGCCTGTAACTGAGCCTATGAGCTGTGCCCACTAATGGAGCTGAGTGTGGCAGGGTTTCCTGTGCTTGTGAGTGGGCACCGGGAAGGGGTCAGGGTTAGTGGGCACAAGCAGCAAGTTGGCGAAGAGCCCCAGGGAGAAGAGCTGAAGAAAGCATGTCTCGTAGGTCAGAGGTGGGCCTGGGAGGGACAGACTTACCCAGGCGAGCCCAGGCCTGGGAGGCCTCCTCCATGTCCTGTGCCAGGCTGATCCCCCTCCTGGGCTCCCTGGGGTAACAGGCCTTGGTCCCTACCACTCAGCAGTAGTGGCCTCCCTGGGGCGGGGGGCAGGATGGTTCTGCGGCTCCTGCTCGCTCAGCACTTCAGCACTGTGTGGAGCATTGCACAGACGTGATCTCATTCATTGAGCAATGGCCTGGGAATCCAGTCCCTGCGGCTCCATAGGGGAACTGAGGCTTCCCGAGGGGGGAAGTATCAGCCTCCAAGCTCCTTCCTCTCCGCTTGGCCCGCGGTCACCTCCAGTCGAAGGGCCCTTGCATGGACGTCCATGAGTGTGTCATGTCTTTCCATGCTGAGCTGTGGCCTCGGGTAGAGCCTGGAGCTGTAGGTGGGAGGCCAGGACAAGGCCAGCTGGAAGGGTCGGTGCAGTCTTCCAGTGACCAAAAGGAGGGTGACATTGCCGCAGGGGTGACGTCTAGGGAAATTGCAGAGTGGCCTCGGGGTTGGAGCTGGCTGACACCCCAGGAGGAAGAGCAAGAAGCCATGTTTGTTGTGGCCCTGGTCCCACGCACGGTCCTTCCAGGCAGAGCTCTTTCGTGTTTCCATCTGGGACGCACTCCAAGTAGCCAGGCTGAGCAGGAAGCCTGTGGCAGACCTGCACACTTTCCCTCCCTCTCTGCTCTGCTCCTTAGAGAAACCGAAACAGAGCTCAGTCAGTGCTGCTGTAGAAAATACTTATTTGCATATTTGTGGCTCTAAGGATGGAACCCACGGCCTCATGCATGTTAGACGAGGAATCTGTGGCCAGTCTGCACCCCAGCCCTTTTTATGCTTTGTTTCAAGACAGCCTCACTGAGCTTTGTAGGTTGTCCCATAGCTTGCAGTACTCCTGCCTCACCTCCAGAGCGGCTGGGGTCGCAGGTGTGTGCCACCGCACCCAGCTTAGAGCAGTTACCTTTTGTTGTTGTTTAATTTCCTCCAGCTCCGGATGGATCAGACGTGAAGAAACAGATGCTAGTCTTTGCTGTGAGAGCAGGTTCAGAACGCCAGCCGGCCTCCATGTGTCCGGGAGGCTGGGGGCCTTCAGTTTTACTGTCTCAGCAGAGACCCGGGAACCTGTTAACCTGGCTTAGAAGCTAATAAAAGAATCTCAGTGAGATCATGTCTGTTAGAGCCTTTGAGCTCCCAGAGCTAGAGGCTGAATGAGCTGTGTCGCTGCTGCTTACTCAGCAAAATTGTCCCGGGGCCTCAGAGACCCTTCCTACTTCCGGCCCCTTGGAGTGCTTCTGTGTTTCATTTGGTGTTTGCTTTATGTCCTGAAGACTTGCCCCTTACCTCCCCTTTTAAACATTCCCTCCTAGAATGAAGGGGCATAGTTTGTGTGCTTTCTGTAAGGCTTTTATTCTCTGATAACTCCTTCAAACCTTGTAGTTATCCTGCAAAGTAAAAGACAGTGTTCACCCACTGTCACATGAGGCTGATCGAGGAGCCTGGTAAGGTCTCGTGGCTGACAGCGGCAAGCAGGTTTGCACCAAGCTGAGCCTTGCTGCCTGGTGCCTGTGTCACCTGTTACTCTCTTCCAGAGCGAGAGTGGCAGGAGGGGAAGAGCTGCCTGAAGTTTGGCCCGAGCTGATGCTGATGGCACGTGGATCATTTCTGGTTTGGAGCTGGGCCACCTCTGTCTTTTTGAGTCGTGGAGAAGCTTGGGCCTCATCTGCTGAGAGGTCACTACACACGGTAGCCTTGCCACACAGAATGAATGCTTTTACTTGACCCTTGGGCGAAATGGACGGACACATGGACCTGAGGCTAGAGAGACCAGGCTGTACTTTGCTGGGAACCTGGCCCAACCCCAGCTCTGCTGTCTCTGTCTGCAGGAATGAGGGCCCTTAGATTCCTTAGCTGCTGAGACGTTTGGAAGGAGAAATGATAGCACACACTTATGGAGTGTTTAGTATGTGCCAGCCACTTGCGGGACACTGTTCTAGTGTCCTTTTGTCTGACTGCAGCAGAATGGCGTGTTCTTTTTCCAAGTTCACATGAGCCTCACGGATTGGGAGAATTTGTTCTTCTGTTGTACATAAGGTAGTTGAGGCAAAAGCTCAAAGTTGTAGTATTGAAACCCATATGTGCTGAGATCTTCCCTTCCTCTTACTCACAGAAAGGAGGACAAGAGGAAGAGGAGGAAGAGGAAGAAGCAGAAGAAGAAGGGAAGGGAAGGGGGAAGGAAAGAATGAAGGAATTTATATGGACTTCTAACTGATGGGCACCTTCCTTTGTGTCTGCAGTGCAGAGATGGGCAAGTCTCCGGCACAGCACTGCTTCTTCCCGTGGGAAGGCAGGTTCTTCCTGTGCAGATGAATCTACAGGGGCAAGGCTGGCGCTGCGGCTGGCTGTGGACGGGACCTGGTGAGAACACCCGCAACACTTGAAACACCAACTTTCTAGAATAATTCTTGTTGCTTAGCACCCAGGCTAGAGATGTCCAGAAATAAAATGAAAACCACAGGCTTTGTCATCCGTCAGCACAGACTGAGGTCTGTGCTTCAGGGCTCAAGCTCTCATCCTTCCCTGTGGGCCTTAGAATGTTCTTGGGCAAGCGCTCTCAGAAGTGAGAGAGGCCTGCACGTCACTGGTGCGGATGATTCGGCCAAAACGATGCCCGCCCGCCTGCCCTGAGTGAGACTGGGTGGACTCTGCTGATCCCGCTCCACACTTTGCTTTCCTGCCCGCCATGCACTCCACTGTGAAAGTAACCAGAGACGCCCAGGGAGCTCCAGCGGTCTGGTGGTTGTGTGGACCCCTTTCTTACACCATGGATTCCTTTGTTCAACAGTGACAGTGCTGCTGTCTCGTGGTGCGGCTGGGTTTGCTCGGTCCTGCCAGAGCCTCATGCTGTCTGGTGCCGTCTCAGGGCATCAGCTCTGTGTCCTCCGCTCCTCACTGAGAATGTTTGGCTGAACTGTGTTTGGCGATTTGTGATGTTGTGCGATTTTAAGGTAAGCAAAGTACCACTTGAGCTAAATCCCCAGTGTTTCGCGATTCAGAGGCAGCTTGGTGGATGTATCGTGTGGTGTGTTGTTGGAGCTTTGTCTGTGGAAGCCCTGACCCCTGGCGACTCTATTTGGAGGTCCACTGTTAAGAAACATGTTGCAGTTAACGTGAGCCCACAGGGCAGGTCTTGGCCTAGCCTGTACCTGGTGTCTTGGTCAGAAAAGGAAGCGGGAGCTCACAGAACCCCTGGGAATGCTGACACATAGAGGGAAAGGTGGCTGACACGGTGCCTGTGTGCAAAACCTGCCTGTAGCTCAGCTTTGTACTTCCAGCTTCCAGCACCGCGAGAGAAAGAATTTCTGTTGTTGAGGCTGCCCAGTCTGATCTATCCTTCCTTCCAGCAGCCTGGGCAAACAGACCTGTGTGTCTGGTACAGTGCCCCGGCCAACCCTAGGGTTTCTATAAGGAAATATGAGCCTCATGATCATGTTAATTCTAATACTAAGTGGCATAAAGAAAACCCACAAGCAGCCACAGGCTAGTTCAAGTCAAGGCTCCAACTTGGCAAAAACTAGGCCTGAAAGCTGCTGCGATTGTGGAGCTGCATACCAGGATCTGCACCGGGGCGTTCCTTCTGCCTGTAAGTCTGTCATTGGCTGCAGGCGGCTGAGTCCCTTGCCCCAGGGACCCATTTCATTTGCGCAGGAGCTGGTTTTGAACTGGTCATTGGACTTGAGGGCAGGTAAACTCAGAGATGGCCTCAGTGAGTGTCCTTATAACTGACACATCACAGGAGAGTGTCTCGGTGGAACGGGACTGGGCTGTCTCGGCCAAATTCAGTCACGGCAAAGTACTGGCTGAAGTCCCAGCCTGCAGCCACTCTACACTGTGGCCTCCTGTTTGGTTGTGCCCTCCAGAGACATGATGCTCAGCCCAGCCCAGCCCAGCTGGTGGGGCCGCGGCAGTGGCTGTGGGCCTTTGGGGTATATCCTTCCTCTATCTGCCGCCTCAAAGGCCAGCCATGGTGGGAAAGGCAGGAGTGGTGGCTGCCCTGTACTGCTGGATGGGGCTTGCTGTGTGTTTCCACATGTGCAGGGACAGCTGGGCAGCTGTGCTGGAGAAAATTCCCTACTCCGTGTGCCCTGGAAAGGGGAGGGCACAGCTACCAATTTAATTTCCTTATCAAACCTCACATCTCTCTGCAGAGGTGAAAACAGGATCTGCTCAAACCTGAGCTTGAGCTCAGCTTTGAGGAGAAGCTTGTTTATTCAGGTGACTATGCTTAAGAACTACCATCTCTTAGGCCTCACTGTCATGCCGACACGGACAGTGCACTGTCGTCGCTGGTGTTCTCGTCTGTGGGAAGGCACCAGTAGGACAGACGTCTCATAGTGAGCCATGATGGCTGATGATGTGACCTCTTGTCTGGATTAAAGAAGGTTTTTAATGTGTCACCTGGGGCCCAGGAGTGCCTGTCTCTGTTCTGCAGCAAAGCCACTGAGACTCAGGAGCAGTAACTGTCTAGGGTCCCACAGCTCATTTCTTCCCAGGCCCGGCCAGGCATGGGGTAGAGTGTCCTGTCTTGGCCACACACGTAGACATTGCTGTACAGTGAGGGATAGCGAGGTGGCAGGTTGGTCCTCGTGCCTGGCCAGGAACAGCCTGTGCAGGGCGGGAGGACCCATTCTCAGATCGCAGCCCCTGTGTCTGATACCTGGCACCAAATGCCAGCCAAATGATCAAAGCTGAGTGCCCTGACAGGGAGGAGGCACATGGGCACGACCAAGGCTGGGAGACACAGCAAGGATCAAACGGAAGTGCAGCGACTGCTGGTGGATCAAGCTAAGGGTCAGGGGCCTTGTAATTCACTCACTGAAATAAATGCAATTATTTAGCACCTACGGTACCAACCGTGAGAGTTGGATGCTTTCCCTTCTGTTTGATGTTCCCTTTGTTGAAGACAAAGTAGGTTGGAAGGTCTCTTTTCCAAATACAGAACCGGAGCTTCTGAATAAGAAAGTGAGAAGTCAGCAGGCACAGGAGATGAAGCAGGATTGGATTCCGAGTCTAAAATTCACAGCGTGGGCTTTGGGGTGGGCCCCTGTCAGGACCTGCTGCGCCCCACTGCACTGTTGTGGTGGCATCCCAGGATCCCACAACAGGCAGCCATGGTGCCATGGTGCCAGCCCCAGTTATGAACGCATTAGGAGTTTATCTGTGGAGCTCCGAGAGCTCACAAGGAGGTGAGGGAACGGGACTTAGCACCTGGCTAAGGCCACAGCCCATTATGCCACACGGCTGTTGAGACCAGGGCTGGCCTGGCCCGGCATGTTTAGTGGCGGCCTTCCTGTCCACGCTGAGGACCAGAGCAGCGGGTGGGCCGTGTGGGCACCTGTGGGCTCACATTTCCTGAGGACTGCTCACGCCGGCTGGTCAGTCCTCGGACTGCTTCCTGCCTCATGGTTCTACCTGACTTATGCACCTAGTGGGCATTTATGAAGCTGCCCTGCGCTGCACAGGGTACCCATCTGGGGTTAGGAGGCTGAGGGGTCAGAGCTCCCGATGCCCAGTTTCTCAGGCCTGAAGGTCGGGTGCAGTTTCCAGACGTTTTGTTGTCAAGTGCTCAGTACCTCTCGGAGGCTGAGAATGTGCTGGCTACGTGGCAGGAGGGCTGGGGCCCAGGGCAGCGGCCCCCGGGGAGGGCTTGCACGACTGCACTAGCTCTGCAGCCCAGCCACAGAGCTGTCCTGTGCTGAGCTTGCCCCCATGGGAAGCAGGGACAGCTTCACTTGGCTGTCCCTTACACTTGCTTTCTTGCACATCTGCACCAGCTTCTCTCCTCCCCCAGATGCATGGAGTGACCTCAGATGCCACATTGGTCATCGCAGGAACTTCAGGGAAGGTAATTCCTGAGCGTGTCCCCATTTGACTGTGCTTAACAGTTCTGCTGTCTTGGTGGAAGGGCCTAGTATTAGAAGGGCAGCAGGTGGACATGGCGCTGCCCATTCTTTCGGTCCATTCTTTCATGCCCAGTGCAGCCCTTAGTGCTGGAGTTGCCACCTTGAGGACCTCAAGATGCTAGGAGAGTGGCTCGTTCATCAGTCCCAGCACTTGTGGCTGGAGCGCGGAGCCCGCAGTGCAGCTGGAGCGGGCTCTCAGGCCTCTCCTTTGGCTTGTCTCCTGCCTCATGCTCATGGAGAGACTTAGATAGGAGACACCCTTCCAGGAAAGACAACAGCTTGGGGACATTGCAGATAAGGCTGGGTGGGGGCCTGGCTGCTTGGAATAAAAGGCTCACTGAGAGAAATTACTTACTTTGGAATCCACCTTCTTGAGGTGGGTCCTGTAGATAAAGATTCTTTTGAAGTTCGTTGGTAAGAGATAGGATCTGTGTGGCCCGAGCTTGTCACCAGCCAGCCTTCTGGATGAATGCCCCACAGGGAGATCAGCAGGCGGGAGATAGGGAGAACACTTATCCGGAAGGCCTCCAAGGGGCTGGTTCTGAGGACTTCCTTCCTGCTACCCGTTCTGGAGTCTGTCTCCACTGTGCAGATGCAGAAACTGAGGCGTAGAACACCATTCAAAACTTTCCATTTGGATATCATCGTTTCAAGTTAGTGGGGTACTTCACAGTGTGTTCCTCATTGCTTAAAGGAATACACAGTGCACGTAGCCCCTGAGCTGGCTTTGGGGTGAAGAAATGAGTAGGGTACTGCCCTGGGACTGTAGAAGAGGACTCAGGTACCCTCGGCTGAAGGTCCCAGTGCTGCACTGGGGACAGAGCACGTTGTAAGTGCTCAGTGGGGCCACAGTGGCAGCGTGCAGTGCCCGGGGGGAAGTGAAGGCACATGGAAAGCGAAGCGGGGCTGGATCGTGGCGGGACCACAGAGTGTGTGCCGAGGGCAGGGAATGCTGTGGGTGTTAAGTGAGGGCTCTGGAGAGTGAGGTGGTTTTCACCAGCTCTGATCTCTGCATTCTGCAGTAGCCTCCGAGTTGGGTGGGAAGGGCCATGTGGCCTGGGAGTGCAGCAGCGGAAGGACTGAGTTCAGCACACCCAAGAGGCTGGGTTCCGTGATGGTGTATGTGTTGGACTGACCCTGGAGAGGTGGGTGGCCAGGGTCTGGAGCAGGAGGACCCCTGGCTATGGCACGGGAGGAGCCTGGTATCTGCAGGAATAAAATGTTCTGCTCAGCGTCTGGCTAAGGAGGCCACACTTGGCTTTGGTGGCGTGTGCTGTGCTGGGCTGGGGCCAGCGAAAAGGCTGTGTCCAGCTGTGGCCCGGTGAGCGGTGAGGGTGGTGGGCACCGTGCCCAGGCCACACGCCGTGCAGCCTTCGGTCTTCTGTGCAGCAGCTGCCTTGGAGACACACACACCAGAACATGGTGCTGGACGTCAGAGAGAGAGGGAGGCTGCAGTTCATCCTTCACACACAGCTCATGGCCGACGTCGTCAAAGGGTAGCTTATAGCAGCTTACAACCCAGGCCGCGACGCACCAGGGCTGGGTGGCCACAGTCCCCGGAAGGCTTCAGTGTGAGTGAGTTTATGCCCTCCTTCCCGGGCTGCAGGCAAATGCTGTGCACCACATCACCTGACTTCACGGCATCAAGAGCAGACCTTCCAAGGTCCAGGTCTCTGACCCTTGCGTGACATGTTCAGAAGATCTTCCTTGCTTCCGTAGCCCCAGAGCCTCTCAGTGCTGCGTTCACTCCTCTGCCTCACCCTCCTGTGGCCTTCTCTTGCCCACCTCTCTTCTCCTACAAGTCACCCTCCCTCCGACTCAGGGCCCAGCCTAACCCAGCATCCCATGCCTCAAGATCTGTGACTTCATCACATCTGCAAACACTCTTTCCCCAAGTGAGGCCAGGTTCACAGCTGCATGGAAGGCTGGTGCCCAGCTCTATGGAGGTGCCACTGCCCACCATGGTGCTCCCGGGGAGGCAGGACTCAGTGCTGTCCTTGTTCCTTCCATTGCTTTAGGGGTGGCTTGGCACTCTCAGCTTCTTGGAAGGCCCAGGAGCAGCGCCAGCTCTCTATGCTGTGACAATGTCCTACAACCACATGACCTCCAGCCGTGCAGGGCTTTCGACCCCGAGGCAGGACCACAGACACCAGACTGCAGTGTGACTGTGACTTAATTTTAACAGATTTAACTTCTGGGAGCCTCTCTGTGGCTAGTGGCTGCCTTCTTAGCATAGGCTTCGAGTTCTGTGACGACTTGCTTTTCTTAACTTGTTAATTCGAGGCTGAAGGACACTCCCTGCTCATGCTGCTCCTTGACTTCTGGGCTTTGGCAATAGATGGATGTCAGAGCCAGGGTCAGGCCGTGGTGGGATGTAGGAAGGGCTTCTGTGGCAGCTCCTCGCCTGGGGTTTGTGCTTGGGTCTTTAGTGCACAGCAGTGAATGCCAGCTAATGAGGGTATCAGAACGTCTTCCCTGTCCCTCCCTGTGCCATGTTGACACTCCTGTCCTGTGTTACAGAGTGGGCCACAGCAGGGCCACTGGCTGAGGTGGGCCCTGAGCCCCGGGCCCTCTTCCCAGAAAGGAACCCCCTGGGAGGCTACTGACACCCGTGTTCGGAGAGCAGGCACAGGCAGCCTTTTAGGTAATGAGCGTTTGTCCCCTAAGACTTGTGTGGTCACTTTCAGAGGTGGCTGGACCTAGAGTGTGTGGCTGATCTATGGTGCAGTGGTAGGATTAGGGATGCTAGGCTTAACAGTAGGTGGCTACTAAATCAGCCCATTGATTGGCTTGGCACCCCCTAGATAGAATATAAAAGGGGCAGGAAGATGCCACTGAAGTCCCTTGCTTGCTTTGCTACGTTCTGCCTACCATGAACTGTTTCATGAACTGTTTTGTGACGTCTGTCTGCTATAGCATGCTGCCTCGTAACCAGCCACCTGTGGACCGAAACTTCTGCTAAGTGAGGCTTTTCTCCTGCAACTTGACTATTGGGTGTTTTGTCTCAGTCACAAGAAGAGTAACTGAGACAGACCCTGTGACTTGCAAGGGCTGGAGTGTTTCCTGTCTGCCCTCCAAATGAAACGTCAGCTGGCCTTTCTGTCACGTGCTTGTTTGACCTCTGACCTGTGAGCTGCTCTTGGTGGAGGGCTGGGCACTTTGCAGGGGTCCTTACTGCCATTCTTACCCCTTCTTGGCAGCAGAGAGCCAGTGAAGGGCCTGGCAAGGCCATGTAGAGGGAGCCCGTGGGCTGCAGCCTGCTCCCATGCCCAACTATGAGAGAAGTTCATAGTTCATAGTTCTTCTTCATAGAAGTTCTTCATGGAGACACGGACCTCTCAGGACTGCTTGTGTGGGAATGTAGCTCTAGGTAAGCTCTTGAGAGGATAAGGCAGCTCCAGTCTGCAGCCTGGGGTGGCACTGAGCAGGAGCTGATCATGTTATTTGACCAGTGAAGAGTGCAGCGGGGGCACTACACTATCTTGTGTAGCAGCCTGACCTCTGGACCTGTGCTAGGCCATGAGTCCTGGAATGAGGCCCCTGAGCTCTCCCTGCCTCACCTCCTTGTCTGGATGGCATCATCTCCAGTGACTGCTGTGAGGGCTGAGGTGTTACTTCGTGTCACGCGCTCGTGGAACTTTTGTCACCAATGTGATGAAAAAGAGTCTATTATTGGGCTGGGGGTGTAGCTTATTGGTTCTGACGCCTGCCTTGGAAGTGCAAGGTCCGGAGTTCCATCCCTGGTAACCACATACAGCAGTGCAGGGCTTGGTGGCTCATGCCTGTAATCCCAGCACTCGGGAGGCAGAGGCAGGAGGATTGCTGAGTTCTAGGCTAAGTTCAGGACCAGAGTGAACTACAAAGAGAGACCCTGTCTCAAAAAGCTGAAAAAAAAATAAAAGAGCTGTCATTGTGCCTTGGGCTGAATAAACTGGGGAAGACTCCAGCTTCAAGCTGGCGTGTGTGCAGGTTGGGGAAGAATCACTGTTGGTCTTCTCTGAGTGGACTTATGCCAGCCCAGAGACACAGTGCAACATGGTGCCCTTGCCAGAGCCTCAGCCCAGGGGAGCCGAATGTGACTGTGCTGCTAAGGGTGCCTGGGTGCAGCCAGGGCTGAACCGCCTTTGGTCCTCCCCCCTGTGCCCTCACTCACTGCAAGTGCACATGTGGCCTGTGGAGAGCTAGCCGCAGGAGGACAGCGGAGGGAGGGGCACTGCCCTTGAGGTTATGCCCTTGCGGGAGCGTTGTAATGGATGTTAACACGGAGTCCGTGGGGGTGAAATAATGTGCCGAGGAGGCCTGGAACTGGTGGGTAGCGTTGGAGTTAGGAGGCTCAGGTCTCTGGTCTCTGCAAAAGATTATTCCTCACTTGTTCCTGCCTGCCCTGGATTCCAAGTTAAAGGGAACAAGGAGCCCTCATCGTCTTACACACCACGTGCAGGAGCTAGCCTGGGTACCCGCGTGAGAAAGAGGGAAGTTTGGATATGTCAGTCATTTCTGGCCCTTGCAGCTGTGTCAGGTTGTGGAAGGTGGATGTTTGAATGCACAGATCCAGGATTTCTGCTGCTGCTTAAACAGTAAGCTCTGGGAGGGCCGCATCTGCGTGCTGAGGCTGTCGGACACTGACGGCACAAGGCCGATGTCACACAGGACCCTGCCCCCGGCACCTTCACTCTCCCCTTTGTGCTCAGAGGTTGCATTCCTTTGACCTGATCCTCAAATGCCTCCTGAGTTTGATCACTTTCTTATCCTGAGTTCTATATCTAGTGTCCCCGGATGCGGTCTGCTTCTTGATTATACATTAGAGAAGTTTTACCATTAAATGTCATCATCATTATATCATTGTCACCTTCACTGTCACTTATTGCACAGATGACATTGTGAATCCAAAGAAAGGAGAAGGAATAATGTCACCCTTATTGGTCAGGGCGTTTTAGGTAGCAGATAAGTGCTGTTGACTCAATGATTGCTGGTTCAGTGTAGACTTAGGTGTAAGGTTAGATTGTTGTCATTTTTTAACTGAAGTTATGTCTTAAACATTTTTCCATTTTATTAAATTACTACACTTTGTAAAGAATGTGTGTAATTGGTAGGTTGTCTGTTGCTGAAAATTAAAGTTCCTGACACTTGGCTGTTACACCCAAGGTTGCTGTGAACGTCTTGGTGTGTGTAGCTTTTCTTGGAAATGTTTTGGACAGATTCTCAGCAGAAGGAGCATTGCAGCAAAGCACTGAGCTTGGCCCTTTTGCCATACAGCACTAGCTCACTTTGCAAAGAGGCTGTTCTCTATGCCTCCGTTAGCTTGCTGGCCTTCCCGATGTCACTACAACACCATCAACACTGGGTATTATTTAAAAACTTATAACTCAGTTTGCAAGATGGTCACTTGTTAGATTTACTCCTTTTTTTTTCTGAGTGAGACCAAGTCTTTTCTTTTTTTTTTGTTTTTTGTTTTTTGTTTTTTGTTTTTTTAGGTTTTTTTGAGACAGGGTCTCGCTTTTGTGGTTTAGGCTGGCCCTGAGCTCAGCCTCAAACTCACATCACAATCCTCCTGCCTCTGCCTCCCGAGTGCTGGGATTACAGGCGTGAGCCACCATGCCCGGCACTGTGGTATGTGGTACTGATTGCTGCTGGGTGTGCACACCCAGTATTGTTATGTGGTTACCGGGGAATCGAACCCGGGTCCTTGCGCTTGCGAGACAGGCGCCGGAACCACTGAGCTAACTCCCCGGCCCGACCAAGTCTTTTCTTTATCTCTTTGTTTTCCAGGAAAACTGACTTTTTTTTTTTTTAGGTTTTTGAGACAGGGTCTCGCTACGTATTTCAGGCTGGCCCCGAGTTCAGCCTCAAACTCACATCACAGCAGTCCTCCTGCTTCTGCCTCCCTAGTGCTGGGATTACAGGCATGAGCCACTACGCCCTGCACTGTGGTACGTGGTTCTGATTGCTGCTGGGCATGAGTCACCATGCTCAGTATTGTAATGTGGTTACCGAGGATCGAACCCGGGTCCTGGCGCTTGCAAGACAGGCGCCAGAACCACTGAGCTAAATCCCCAGTCCAGGAAAACTGACTTTGGCTGCTGCTTGAGCCAAGTTCATGACTTGATCACCTTTAGGTTGTGCCGCTTCCTTTAAGGACCCTGTCATGTCACTCACTCGGCCCTTTAAACTTAGCAGTTTCCTCTAGATCCATTTTGCGAGCAAGGTAGGGTATTTTTTTCAGAAAAGCTTTGAGATGTCTCTTTCAGCTATTTTTGGGCTTCCTAACTAAAAAAGCAAAAGAGAGAGAAAAGTCCCCCGTTTTCCTGCTAAGTTTCTTTATTTTCAGGTTGTTTGTGTTTCTAGATAGCTTTCTCTGATTTTTTTTCTTGCAGCCTCATTCACCACATCCTGTGGGCTGAGGCCTCTCCAGCGCTCTGTCTGTGTCGCCTGCCTGTGAGTGCCTTGCTGTCTTGTCTCCAGCTGGAACTCTCCTCCCTAGGCGAGTTGGATGGTGCCTGGGTGGATTTTAAAGAGGCTTCAGTGTCTCTGAGGAACAGTAGAACATATTTGGATTTATAGAAATGCTTCTGTTTGCCTGAATGGGAATCATAAGGTGCAAATTGGAATTTCAGCGCAGAGTTACAGCATTCTAGGACTGACAGCTGTTGTTTGCACTCTTCCTGAGCTGGGAAATTTATGTCTTTCTTGTTAAATAAAATCATATTTTCAGAATTTATTTCCTTTATTAAAAAATAGGATTCCTATTTGGAATGATATGGGGGAGAGCAGGAAGGACTTGGGAGTTGTCTGTGTTCTGTAGATCTTGCTACAAGCACGTGCCCTCTGTACCTTGCATATCCAAATCTGCCTCTCAGAGTGTGCTCCTTGAGCCTCATTTGCCAGCCTGTCACTGGGGACAAAATAGCCACTTTTCAGAGTCAGCGGTTGCAGGGCAGAGCCTCAGGGCCCGGCGCTGAGGAAGCCGGAGATGAGTGGCCTTGATGAGTGATTTCTCCAAGACTGATCACTCTGGTGCTCAGTGCTCCAGCTTCCTTCCTTTGCATGAGCTGATTCCTCAGCTGATAGCTGACCTGGGGTCACTCGAGAACATTTGTGCTCATAAGGAGTCATTTCTTCTTTCTTCCTTCTTCTTCTCCTCCTCTTCCTCCTCCTCCCCTCCCACTTCCCTTCCCTCTTTCTCTCCCTTCTCTCTCTCCTTGTCTTAGGATAAAGCATGTGGCTGCTTAGAAGGCCACTTAGGGGCTGCTTAGAAGCCCACTGGCAACTCTGAACGAGACCTAGCTGTCCCTGGGAGCTGTGATTTCCTGACATGGAGGGGGATGATTTTTATTCCTCTTCCCCTCTTCTCTCTGTCCTGGCATGTGTCACCTTGAGGTTCTCTTTCATGCCTCTTCAGCTTTTGGAGCATCAAGCATCAGGACCCTGGCCTGATCTCTGTGTGGCCAGCCGAGGCCAGTGTGGCCCAGCCCTGTTTGACGTCCAGGGTCTGAGGAGGGTATTCTCTTCTTGAGGACTGTGTGACGAGGTTTGGACCCCATGGCATCTGTTGCTCTTTTTGTAGGCTTTGAGGCTTCCACTGGATGCTCAGTCCCTGTGCCCAGCGCAGTAGGCCTTGCCTCGGGTGTACCTGCTGTGGGTCAAGGCCTTCCTTACCTGCCTCCAACCTGGTGTATGATTTAGTGGTTGCCTTGCTGTCTTGAGCCTTCAGGTTTTTCTTTGGCCTGAGTTATTGTCCTCCCACTGCCTTACTCTACCTTGAGGCAGCCTGCAAGATGATCTCTTGTGTCCCTAGGAAACTGTGGGATGCATTTGCAAAGTTTCCGTGAGAGGCCTCTGACCTAGGGTGCTGATGATTTTGACCTACTTGTCTTAGGTCCTGTGTGCACTTGCTCTGGAAGATCTCCATGCCTAGCCTCTTGTCACAGCGGCTCAGGGAGGTGCGCTGTACTCTGGGTACCTCAGGCTGTGCAGGAAGGAAGTGCTGCGGCCTCTGGTCCAGTGCAGGTCGGTTGCAGCAAAGCCTATCTGCTTCACACTGAGCTTTTCTGCTTTCCTATGGTACGTGACCTTCAACCTGATTTCCAGTGCTTCATCTGCCTGGAACTTCAGTTCCTGTCATCCTTGCCAGTGTTTGGCTTTTGAGGTATCCCCAGCTCAGGGTCATGTGTCAGTGTTTGCTGGAGTAAGTACCTTACATTACCTGTCGAACAGCCCGGTGATGTCACTGCTCCGCTGCACATTTCCCCTTCCTAGTCCCTCACTGTTTCTTCACATATGCACAAACCCAGCTCTCCTTGCCCCTCTTTTATGTTGTATGCCTGTCCAAGTGCCGCCCTCAGACACATGGCTGCTGAGCGGGTTTGGTGGCACTCTAAATGTTCGTGGCCCCAGGTACAAACATTTACAGCAGGAGGCTGTGGCTATGGTCTGGGTTTCTCTAGGTTGGTCCTGCATCCACAGCTCCAGCTGCCATCTCAGGGTGGAGACTCCACGCATCTCCCTGGAGACATCTGCTTTGAGAGCCTAGCAGGCTGGTCTTGTGATGCAGCTGTAGACAGTGTAGGGAAATCACACGTTGGTTCTGAAGTTTTGGCTGTCAGCCATCACCCATTGCTCTGGGGGCCACGGAAGTGTCACATCCCCATTCAGAGAGGTGGATGTTGTGGGCACAGGATGCTTCTCCCACTTTCTGCCTCGTTTACCTGGGACCTGGTGAGCAGAGGCAAGACTGAGCAGATGACAGTACCGTCTCTGCCACTCCTCTGTCCCTCCCTCAGGCGAACTGGCTGCCCCTCTAGGAAGCTTTCCATGAGCTGCTTAGTTATCAATGTCATTGCTAATATTTCTTGAGAAACGTGATAAATTATAAGAATTAATTGAAAATACACCAATTCAGTGTTGTCTTTGATTTGTTGGGTGGCACTGTCGGTGTGATGTCCTTACTCAGTAAACATGAGAATCCATCCATTCCTTTATCTGTTCAGTCTTCATCTAATCACCCAGGAAAGTCATGAACCTTCTCTCTTGTGTTAGCTGCTATAAAGATAAACCGATCTCTCTCTCTACAGTCTGAGCATTCTTTACGTGAAAGCAGCCATGAGTCTGTACATTACTCGTAGCTCTTGCTTGCTCGCCAGAGTTCTGAGTCCAGCGTCAGCGTTTCGTGCATGTGGTGTTCTCAGGAAGCATTTCCCTCTGGAGATACTGCTAATCCTGTCGGTCCCAGGGCCTCATGTGGGTGGCATAGCTCTTCACGTCCATCATAAGGACTTTCTCAGTACATGCTAGGTGCCCCAGGAAGCAGACAGGGACATGGAGACTAGTGAGCAGGATGTTTCTTATGGACTATCTTTGGGGTCAGCAGCTGTGAAATTGGGGAGAAGAAATAAGGGATGGACAGAAAGACAAGTAGAACTGTGAGACTGTCCAACAAAGGAGCTGGAACCTGGGCTGGCCTCCGGCAGTTGTCCTTTCATTGGAGCGCAGCTAGCCGTCATTGTGTGCAGGTGGCCAGAAGGGCCCTTGACTCTGGCCAAGGTCATCTGCTCAGTGGAAGCGGTCTCTAGAGAGGCTGACACCAGTATGTAGAGAAACTTTGCTTATGACTGGGTGGATAATTATCTGCTTTGCTCCCATTTTATCTCTCTGCACCTAGCATATAACAGGTGCCAAGGATCTGAGGGAATGAAAGGAGTGTAATTCATTCATCGAGCATTTAGCAAAGATGTACTGAGCTCCTGCGACATGCCCAGCCACATTGCTGCTCTTAAGAGTTCACAGTGCAGAGGTTTTGAGGTGGGCGGTGGTTCAACATTGGCTTCCTGGAAGAGGCAGCCTTCATTTTGGGGTGTGACTTCCTGGACCACAGGTTTGGGGCCACCTTTTGGCCCAGGGGTACCTTGACTTTCCAGAAGATCGTTTATTGAGATGGAGTAGTACAGATATGCGATGCTTTCTCAGAGAGGGGAATTACCATTGTGAGCGCCTGTCAGTGCACCTGTCCATGTGGGAAATTCCCCCACTGAACTTAGACTTGCTGGCGTTTGAACTCCCAGTAGCCTGGAACTTTCTTGGGGTCCGTTGGCTCATTGACTTCACATCATTTGAGTAGTTGGAGAATGGAACTAAGTGGAAATACCTGTGTATTTTTCTTCTGTGAGTCACTGAAAACTACAACCTAGCACATAATCACCAACTTAGCTTTTTCCCTGCGATATGTAAATGAAGTATCATTATAGTTCAGGGAGTAGACTGTGCACAGTGAGGACGAGATGAAATCAGTGAGATGTAGATCTGACAGAGACCAGGAGATTGCCCAGTCCGACCTCCGTTCTCTGCATGAGTCCTGTTGGGGAGCAGACTGGCACGGCTTCCAGGAAGATGTGGGGAGGCACCGGCTGTGGTGCTCTGTGCGGCGCTTGCCTGTCCACTTGACCCCTTCTCCCGGCACAGAAGGAGCTGCAGCCCATGTGCGGTGGGCTGTGTTTATCTGCACAAGTTGCTGGATTATCAGAAAGGCTTTTACCGAAAGCGGTGGCTTTGATGTTCTGGATGACAAGACCCAGCACACCAGCAGGAAGGGAGGTTTGGGGGTTGCAGAAATGAAACTATTTGCTTTTAGTGGTGACTTAATCACTTTAGGGTGGGAGGATGTTTATGAGGGAAAGTTTAATGTGAGCGTAGGTATAGAAAGGAAAGTTTGAGGTTGGTGACATGCTTCTAATAGCCCCGGGAAAACCTCCCATTAGGTGCCCTTCAGAAACCTCCTTCCCACACCCGACGCATATTCTGTTTCCATGGAGAGGTTCACCGAGAACCTCGCAGTTCACAAAACATCTGTTACCTGCTCTAGTCCTCACACGAACAAGACGGTGCCACCAAGGGCCATGGCACACACAGCTGTTCCAGGGAGCCTGGCTGGAGCCATGGTCATCCTTGCTGCCCTCCCAGAGGAAGCACAGATCTCTGAGCCTGGTTCCTGGAGCTGGGCTTCCTCCTTTCCCTCCCAGCCTCTCCCCTGTGGAGACCTTGGGTACCTTCCCGAACCTTGGTGTCCCTTGGTTTCCGGGGGGGTAGAGGGGGTGAGAAGAGTCCCTGCCACCCTCCCAGGTGCGGTCGGGGGAAAGTGCACGCGCACGCACTGTCGGAACCGGGGGGCTGGCCTTCGGGGTCCCGGGGCTGGCTTTCCTCCAGGGCTTTCCCGGCAGTGCTGGGCTTACGGACATTCGAACTGGCCTCTGGCGATGAAATCCAAAGCCCCGCAAGCCTCATCCTCCACACTGCTGCTCCTGCCTCTGTCCTCAGTCCAGAGCGGTGGTGGCAAGCCTGGCACACTGCCGCAGCAGTAAAAGCTCTGAAGGTTCAACTTTCCTGGTCTAAGCCTTTTACTCACAGGAAATAAGAGCATTTGGACTGAGTGCTGGTCAGGAAGAGGGACAAGGCGCCACACAGCATGGGTTACTCACTGCTTCATGCCAGGGCAGCGCACACAGTAGTGAGGGTGATCTCTTTCTCCTCCTTCATATCTACAACCAGCAAAATTCGACATTTTGAATGTCTTAGTTTTCTGGTGCTATAATGAAATACTCGAGACTAGGTGATCTATGAAGGGAAAGGTGTTCATTTGGGCTCATAGTTGGCTGTGAGTCCAAGGTCAGAAAGGCAGGTGGCACTTCGGAAGAGGCAGGACACAAGCGTGGCCTTGCTTTGTAACAGCTGCGCTTTCTGCTACTTGAGACAGTCCCATGAATGTACCGCGAGGCTGAGTGCAGCCCTGGGGAGGAAGAAGTAGCCTTTTTGGCCACCCAGTCAAGGCCTCACTTGCTTCCCAGCACCACCACCCGACAGTCAGATTTCCACCTGAGTTTGTGTGGGGACAAACTGCATTCAGATCGTGGGCCGAGTCACAGGATTGGACGGGCATACAGGGTTTGCAGCGGGCCTGCTGCCCCTGTGCACCCACCAGAGTGTCGGCCAACAAGTATTGAGAGCCTGCTGTGTACTTGCTGAGCTGGGACCTGGTGGGAATATGAGGCCTGATTGGAAAGCACCATGTGTTTAAATAAAAAGAAATTAGCATAGTAAAAGATGTTGACATCAGTCCCCCACAGTAGTGCCCTCACTTCAAACCTTATCATCCCGCCATTCCTACCACTCTGGAGCAGCTTGGGAAATCTTTAGTGAGCGTCTAATTGCTCTGTGGCCCCCTTGATAGTCAAAGTGTTTACTTTTCTTGTCATTTTCACTTGGAAGAAGAGCCAGAAATTACACTGTGCCAGATCTACTGAAAAGGTGGATGAGGTCACATCATGATGCTTTACAAGCTTTCCTGTCTGTTGGGTCGCTCTTTGCACCAGCATTCACTGTACTTCTGGTCCTATTTTATAAAGATGCTCCAAAAAAGAACTTCCAGAACTGCTTCAGAAAGTGGCAAGAACAGTGGGACAAGTGTGTTTGAAGCAAGGAGGGTATCTGCAGGGAGATTAATGCCAGTGTATCTTTCACTGTAAGAAAAGGTTTAACTTGAAGCAGAGATACTCAAGGCGAGGTTCCCCCTGGCCTGCACCAGAGTGTTGGGTCTAGTTTTGGTGCTTGCTGCTGCTTTGGCCTGGGGTGTCTGCCTCCCTTCTGCCTGGGGGAACCCTGCTTGGCAACCTGGGCTCAAATCCCAACTCCCCAGTGTGTCAGGCCACGTGATGGCAAGGATGTGTCTCCGTCCGTCCTCTAAGCCTGACCCTGGGTCATATTAATACCAGTAGCATCTATTATTTCTTTTTATTATAGAGATGGAGTAGTGGTTATTTTAATTTCAGTTTTATCTTTTCTAGTTTCCATGTAATAAAACATAACATTTATAAGTAAAGTAACATGGGTTTTGCTAGAAAGGTGTTTATTTTTTTGTTTCATGAGTAGGATGACACAAAGACTCAGATTCACTAATTGTCAGTACACATACACAGACACACACGCGCACATGCACACACAAATTTTTGACCACAGACATGTCCTTCTATCCCTAAATATTTAGGGTCTGTTTCATAAGCACAAGATTACTCTTTCATGTAACTACTGTGTAACTCTCAGATTCAGGGAATATAGCTACAGGCCACACACACAGCCTCAGCAGTCGTTCCATCGTGCCCAGTGTGCTACTTTCTCCTGACTTTGTTGTTATTTGCTTAGTGGCTCTATTTCTTTAGCTTGCCTTTAACGTGCAGCAGTTCTCGAGCTATTCTTCTCTCCCTTTTATTAATACAAGTTTTTGATACGTAATGAATACACTCATCGGGGAGTTGGCACATGTACAAACCACATCTTATCCCTCTTTACCTCCCCTGCCCTCCGGCCTCCCCTTCTTCCCACCTCTAGTTCCCTCCCCATTTCCTAATGCCTTTTCTTTTGCCCTTTAAATTATTTATATTTTGAGTTTTTCGTAGAAGAGAAGCCATATGATATTTAACCATCTGTGTCACATTTATTTTGTTTAGCATTATGGTGTCAAGTTGCATCTATCTTCCTACAGATGAGTCAGATTTATCCTTCCTGTGGTTCTCAGCTGTTCTTGACCTTGACGTTGTCAAAAGGCCCACGCAGCCGTTCGGAGGCTGCTCCTCAGTTGGAAAGCTGTGCAGTGCCGCTTGTGTGACTGTGTCCTCAAGTCTTCAGTGGTCTCCTCTGGTTGACGGTCACATCCACATCTTGTAGATGCAGAAACCGAGGTGTAAAAGGTTAATCAGCTTGTCTATGGTCATATCCTTAGCAGCTGGTAGAGCTGGGATTCAAATCAGAGCTGCTTTGTAATAAAATCTTGTGCCGGAGAGTTGGAACCGGTGACAATAGTTAGACACTGAGTGGAACCAGTGCTTATGGAGCCCTTGCTCGAGCCAGTGCTGTGCTCAGCCTTCTGTCCACACTGTGTGTGACCCAGAACCAAGCGAGCAGCTGCTCTTTCTGCCCCTGATGTACAGAAGACTGGAGTGGTTTAGTCACCTGTGTGCAGTGACATGGTCCTGGGTCTGCTCCTGTGGCTTCACGACCTTCAGCAAGCCCGGGAACAGGCTGGGCTGACCCATTGGGAGAGACCGGGCAGGGCCCGTGTTTGGGTCCTTTCTGGGGAAAGTGGTCCTGTTCCCTGAAGCTTGCAGATGTCAGTGGTGCCTGCCTTGATGTGGTGCTCTAGTGGGGCCTGCAGGACAGCCCTCACAAAGCATCCTCTCTTTCTAGTGTTCCTCTACTGAATGCTAGAAAGGCATTTGTATGCTTTCCAAAACCTGGTAGTTTGCAGAGCCCCTCCTTCGTGCGTGGTCCTGGTTCGTCTGGCCAGCACACCCAAGAGGCAGGGAATGCTGTATTACCCATTTCACAGATAAGTAAGTGGACAAGTGAGAGAGTCTGATTATGTGGTGCATTCTTATAATCTTAACACCCTGGGAGGCTGAGGTAGGAAGACTGTGATTACAAGTTTGGGCCCTGCTGGCAATCTGGCAAGACTTTGTCTCAAAAGGGGTGGCAGGTTTTGAAGGATGTGGATGTAGCTCAGAACAGGGGCCCTGGGTTTGGGCCCAGTGTAGTACCTTTGGCTCTCGAATCATCTGTGTGTGAACAATGGGGTCAGAAACAAAAGCGCTCAGCAAAATTTTACTTTGTTCCCAAACTTCAGATTCAGTGATGGACATGACCACAGCATCTTTCCCACACACACGCAGCCATCTTCCCCAAAAGTGTAAAACAAGTTTCCAAAGCAGTGCCCCGCTGTACCGAGAACAGAAACGCAGGCTGCAGTAGGCTGCCCGAGGGCCTCGGTCTCTCCAACCTTCTTTCTTCCCTGAGCCTGCGTTGTGGCTGATGATGAGTGAGCTCCCAACAGAGAAGCGAAGAGAGACCGTTTCTGTTTTTGGTTTTTCTTTTATCAGGAAACTTGGAAATGAAGTTTCAGGCGTTTGCTTCGGCGGCCTCCACCGAGGCCGGCAGCTGGCAGGACTTCTCGGTGCCCTTAGCACCGTCCTCTGTGGAGTCTGTGAGCCCCAGCCCTCTAGAAGAGAAGGCGAGGTGTGGAGAGGTTAGACGACTCGCTGAGGCTCTTCGCTGAGATGTGGAGGGTGCAGAGGGAAGAAGCAGGTGGTCCGTAGGGGCCCTCGCCCGTGGGAGGCTGTGCCGCTGCCCTCTGGGCGCCGAGCGAGTGTTTTGCGAGAGATGCTGAGTCTGCCCCTCTGAGTGCAGAGGGAGATAGGTAGCTGCTGGCTGTGGCTTGGAGCCACAGCCTCGGACCGGGCGGGAACACCCCTGGGCGTGCCGCACTGCTGCCGCCTTCTGCGAGGGAGGAGTGTGGCACCCAGAAGGCCCCACAGAAGCAAGGTGTCGATGTGGTTCTCTGGGGTACATGCCACCTGCCTGGTGCTCCCGCTGCAGTTCCCAGGGTGGAGGGCGGATCCACCTCCGGACCCGGCAGGTCCCTTGTCCGAGTCTGCTGACCGAGTCTGTCTCCGCAGTGACGCCCCACACTGTGCTGGATGCTTGGGAGGCCGGAGGAAGCCTGTGAGGGGTGAGGGCTCCGTGGGGAGTGTGACTGTAAGGTGCTGTGTGGCCTCCCACAGGGTTCTCAGTGGGGCAGCAGCACCCTTTCCAGGCAGGAGCCCCCCAGCCTAAATATCAGGCTGGTGTGGGGTGGCCCGGGAGATGTCCCCCGAGCGGAGCGGGTAAGACCAGGGGCCTCCATGCCTCGTTTGTTGCCCTGTCACACCCTCTGGCACCTCAGGTAGCCATTTCAAGGGTGAGCCAGGAGGCAGATCGCAGAGGAGGCCGCCCCTGTGCCCTGGGTGCTGCTCCGCCGCAGGTCAGAGTCCCTGGATGGGAGTGCTGAGCTGAGCAGCGCAGTGAGGCCAGTCACACACTGTACCCATCCACAGCATCTCCCCACCTGCAGGGCGGAGTGGGCGCCTGCTCCTCGCCACCTGGAGCTGGCGGGAGCACAGGGTGTGAGGTGTGCTGGGGGGGAGGGCGTGATGGATGGCAGGAGTGTGAGCTGTGTGGAGACTCTCTTACGGGGCACAACCCAGGCTGGCCACAAGAAGGGCTCGATCGCTGTGTTTTTACTGCATTACTGAGTGTGTGCATGCACTCGGTGCTCAGCGTGGCTTTTCTGGTGCTCCCCGTTTGGCACACAGTCCTATGCAGCTCTTACTTTTCAAGTGAATAAAACATCTCATTAGTAAAGTCATCTAAGGTAAGCATTGATGCATATCCCCCTCTTATTTCTCTATGTTTCCAGAATCCTGTTACACTTGGAATATAGATGCTTTGAACCTGCAGAAGAACTGGAGGACCTCTTCCTCTGAGTTGAAGCTAGAGTCCGTGGGAATTTGGCAAGTTGAGGTAAGGGACATTCCCTCCTAAGCCCGTGGCAGCAGAAATAGCTTTTGGAATTGCTAGTCTCTGCAACACAGCTTGCAGTGTGGGCCAGAAGTTTTGGCACATTTGAGGGCCAAGGTGCTGGGGGAATGGCCGTTTCATTACCTACCATGACGCTGTTCTCAGCGTCTGGTCCACCTGGCCATGGTGCCTACCAAGCGCTGCCTATTCCTCTGAGGGACCAGCTCGCTAGCTGGGCACTCCCCACCCCGTGCAGCTGCCTTGCTCTGACCTGTGCATACTCCCTTGGGCAGAGAGGAGAAGGTGGTGGGGTTTGCATGGTCAGGCAGGAGCACCTCTCTGAACATCCCCGCCTCCTCGCACCTCACCTCTGTCTCTTGCCCCAGCTCTACAAGGTCTGCAGCTGCCTGGGGCAAGGGAAGGGTTGAGGCCGTGGGGATCCTGGGACCATGGCTGTCGGTTTTCTACTTTTCTTGTGCGTGCCAGGCGGCCAGCTGAGCTTGGAGCCAGCCTTCCGGTTCAGTACCCACAACGGGCTCGTGAGATAGGCGCAGACTCGTGCTAGTCTAGAGCTGCAGAACCAAGGTTCACTTGAGTAGAGCCGTTTGTCCAAGGCGAGGGAAGAGGGAGAAAGGGAGGGAGGGAGGGAGAAAGCCATGAGGAGGTTTTGAAGGCTCACAAGAAGGAATACGGTCAGCTTCAAGCTTTTTCTTTATTAAATAAGATGCTGGAAAGAGAAAATAACATGATAAACTGAAACTAATGTTATTTGAAACCATGTGAAGATAGGGTGAGAAGTGCTGTCAGAGCGGAATGGTGGGAGGTTAGCACCGGGAGGACCGGGCAGGGAGTGGCGCGCTGCTGGGTGCTCACACCACACGTGCGTTCGCGTGGCTGATCTGCTCCAGAGTGCAGCACCTCGTGATGGGGGGGATGCATGTGTGGGCCTGTCCTGCCATCGAGGGACAATCAGGTCCTCACGTGGGGAACTCCCCCCGCAGTGGCCAGGCATCTCTCTCTACCTTTGGGGATTGGTCCGAGGAGACCAAGATCTCTGAGTGCATGAGTCCCTTGCATAAGCCTTAGCACTGGAATATGCGCTATGTGCGGCCTCCCATGTACATTAAGGGCCTCGGTGTCACTTCCTGTGTGTAGTGCAAAGTAAAAGCTGATGTGAAATTGTTATATTGTCTCCTAGGGAGAATAATGACAAGAACAAAGGCTGTGTAGCGTCCCCACCGTGCATTGTTACCGTGAGCATCTCTACATCGCAGTTGGCTTAATCCATCAATGCAGAATCCAGACAGAGTGCTGGCTGTACCTGTGAGGACAGGGGGGTCCAGGGGGCTTTGTGCAGAACGTGCTGCCTCTCTGGCTCCCGGCACCTCTTGGCTGGCTGCGGATAAGGCAGAAGCTTCCGTCTGCTGCAGTCTGGCCCCTGCTGCACTCAGTCCCTCTGCCTTTCCTTCCACCACCGAGTTTTCCAGCGGCGGCTCAGACCTCCTCCCCGTGTCCAGCGAGCGGGCCACCGTGGGAATGCTGCATGCGTGCATGTTGCGTGGACCGTCGGGGACGGGGCTGGCCCCAGAGCTGAGTTTCGGGGTCGAGTTTCTGGGTCGCACTCTGCAGAGTGCTGTTCCTCCTCTGCGGGAGGCTGGTGTGGCTGTCCATGCTGAGGCCAGGGCAGAGATGCCGCTGTCATGCCAGCGAGCCTGGAGGCTGAAGCGCTGTCCCTTGGTGCCAAGGCTGCAGCGGTGAGCAGCACTGAGGCTTGGCAAGTCCAAAGGGTAGAGGACAGGAGTCCCCTGGACTCTGCTGGTGGGAGCTGGGGACAGTCCTGAGCACGTCAGGCAGGCTGGTCTTCCGGCCTGAGAAGGCCAGGTGAGTGTTTGTGCGCGTGGTCTCTGTCACATTGAAGTCACTGCCCTCACTTGCCCAGTCAGGCAGCGGCCAGAACAGAGGCCCCAAGAGTTGAGCCGGGCATTACAGTAATACGCGCCCAGCACCCCCTCCTGTGCCCCATGTGACCCCGAGTGCAGCCCGGTCCTTTGCCCAGCTGCAGGTGGACCAGTACCTGCTTGGTGGCTGTGGGGGTCCGGGAGTAGACAAGGAGTGGGCCCCCGAGCCTGCCTACCTGAGCCGTGGCCATCTAGGCATCGCTCTCGTCCCAGTCCCTCCTGTCACACAGCCGGAGGCTACTCCCCTTTTGGCTGTGCTGGGTTTTGTTTTTCCCCAAGTTCAGGCCTTGGAAACTAGTCTAAGGTGTTCTGCTGTGGCAGGAGAAAACAGGTGAAGACAGCTGGCGTGTTCATGTTTCATTGTGTTTTTGGAGACAAGGTGTCACAACATAGCCCAGGTTGCCCTCCAGCTCTCAGTGATCCTCCTGCCTCAGCCTCCTACATCCTACGACTGTAAACACATGCCACCACACCTGATGCGGCGGCGTCAATTTTGACCCTTCTCTTGCCCCCCACTGCCTAGCCTGTTTCCTTTGGCTCCCTGCCTGCCGCCCCCACACTGCACGTTGCTGTCCTGGTGACAGGGTGTCAGCAGGCTCCTGCCTCCTGCCTGCCAGATGCAGGCAGCAGCGGTGCTCAGCCCCAGGGTGCACTTCACGGCAGCTGCCTGTCTTTAGCGTCTCTGGTGGCAGAAGCGCTGCTGGCCCATTCGGAGCTCTGCGCACCTCCTCATTTGAAACAGAAATATCTCCCGACATGACCTCTGCTATTGACCCATTTCTCTATTACTGCTTTTTGTGGTTTCACGTTGAGGTTTTTGGCACATTGCATCTGACCTGGTGTTTATTTTTAGCAGTGAAGACAGAGTTCAGTTAATGTCAGGCCAGTGCAAGGAGGGATTCACGTCCCAGGGAAAATGTGCCTGGCTGTGTCTCTGCTGACGGATCTGTCCCCAAGCCTGCACTGTCACACTGGGGTCCCAGTGGGGCCTCAATATTGCCCACCATGGGCTCCACAGAAGCAGGAGCTGCAGCCCCATCCACCCCAAGTACGAAGGGTTTTGAGGTCTCAGTCGGGGGATCCAGCTGCTGGCTGTACGTGAGCGCCCACCTCGGTGTGCAGGTGACTCGATCCTTCCGTTCGGCCCCACTCATCACAGAGCAGCGAGCTCTCAGCCGTGACGACGGTTGGCTCTTCTCCCAATGGCCAGACGTGTGGGAGACTTGCAGTCCTCTTGGCGTGTGTCTGGGCTCATTGGAGAGACAAAGTGAGCCTGGCCTCCGAAGTGCTCCTTGTCGTTTCTCTGCTGGAATAGTGTTCTTCATTGCTCCTGGGTCCTCTGAGGCCCTCAGGACACGCGCAGTGAGGAAGGAGGCGCCTAAGGAAGGTCTCAGAGTCACAGGGCGGCAGCAGCGGCTGCTGGAGGCTGGTGGCCCTGGCTCCTCGTCCGGGTGGAAGCTGTTGCCGGACCCTCCCCATTCTCACTCCTCCTGCTGTGAAGCGGGGCTGGGCGGGGCGAGGAAAAGCTGACAGAGTGAGGAAATGACATCTCTTTCAAGGTTTTAGTATGATGTGGCCAGATTCATCATTTGAAAAGCAGAACCTGGACAAGACGAAGGCAGAGACGTCTTCCCACCTGTACGCGTGTCTGTGTGTGAGTCTGTCTGCACATCTGGGTGGAAAGGTTATGGAGGAGGCTGTGGCGTCCAGCTCCTTCTTGAGGATATTTGCTCTGCTATCACATGGTGCTCTGAGCTCATTTTTTGTGTTTCCCTCGAATCAGTCATCTCCCCAAAGCCCTGCTAGAGAATGGTGTTGGGACGCACAGGCTTGGTGCTACTTAGGTGTGCTCTTACGGAGACTCTCGCAGCTGGCTAGCCATGGTGTGTGCATGTGTACACTGGCCGCTGGCCTGCGCCTTTTTGCAGACATCCATTTGTGCGTGCAAAGCTGTGAATTCAGATGGAGGTCTGCAGACCTAACTCATCACCGCGTCCACACACTCCTGAAATGACTTCTGTGTCTGTCCACAATGTGAGCAGAAGGCCCTGAATGGAGAGGCCAGAAAGTCCACCTGGGCAGAGGGCCGCGGGCCGAGGACAATGGACTTTTCTCTGTGGGCATTCCGGCCCATAGAGTGGAAGTCGCACAGATCTGCATGTTAAACCGAAGGAACTGTGCTGCCTATGCACTCGCCCCTCCCTGTGCCCCGCCCTCCCGTTGCCCTTGTGCCCTTCTCATGCAGTCCTGCCGAGGGGCTGCCCTCCCAAGCCGAGGCACCCTGAGGGGAGGACAGAGATCTGTCCTGCTGTGTCCCCATGCAGGCCTCTGTGCAGGGCCAGACTTGCGAGAGGACTCGGCAGTCCCTGTGGGGAACTGGGGCAGGTCCAGGAGCCCTGGCTTCTGTGCCAGCCTGGCTATGGGCTGGTGCTCTTGCTGCTCAGAGTGGCAGGCAGCTGCCCATGCTCAGGCCCTGTGTCTGACCGTCTAGTGAGTGTTGACTGCCTTCTGTGTATGCCCAGCCCAAAGGGGACTGCAGCCGACCTGTGGAGACAAGGTGTCACAGCATAGCCCTCCAGCCTCAGTGATCCTCCTGCCTCAGCCTCCTAAATCCTAGGACTGTAAACACATACCACCACACCTGGTGTGGCGTCTTCAATTTTGACCCTTCTGCCTGTACTCTGTGGGTCTGTAGCCCAGGTCACCATACCTGCTTGTTCCTCCTGTTCACCTCCTGTCACTCCCCAGGACTTACCTGGGTGGCACTGTCCCAGGAGAAGCAGGTGCTTCTCCTTGGTGGGGCTTCCGTGCCCCAAACCACTCAGCAGCGGTGGCGCTGCAGCCAGGCCTCTGCTCGTCTGTTCTGATAACCCTACCCCAATGCCCCTCTCAAGGGTGGCTATTTGCTGTCTGTAGCTGTTGTTTCTCCCATGCTTCCATACCCCCCATTTTACCTTTTCTATTTCCGGTTTGCATTTCATTCATCTGAAATCCTAGACGTCAAACCCCCTTGCAGGCTTGATGGGTCCTGGTGAACATGTAGTTCCTGCTCATGACTCCTGGGCTCACCTGAGCACCAAGCAGGTCATCAGTGTGTTTCCTCCAGGCACAAAGCACTGCCACCTGTGCCACCCACCTGTGGCAGCTTCTACCTCTGTGGCCTTGTGCTGGGAGCTCTGGTCATCAGCGGCAGCCCTCGGCACTGTGACCAGCAGCCTCTGTCCCCACGGCCCTCTGGCCCTGGAGTGGATGCTTCAGGGTTTTCCACCGTGGATGGCTCCCCAGCATGTGCAGGGCTCCCCAGGCTGCTGGAGTGCTCAGGGCTGGAGACGGCCCTGCGGGATGGCGGGGCCGCACTGCTGGGGAAGTGAGGCTGCTGGGGAAATGGCGTGGGCTGAAATTTCTCGGGGGTTTCCTCCTCTCGGGGCCCCTGTGACTGATGTGCTTCCTGTGACCCTTCCTGCTTGCCCGGCTGAGCCCTGCTGCCTGCTCACCCTCCGCCCTCGCCACAGAATCCAAAGCATTTGCCTGCAGAGCAAAAGTGGGTTCTCTTCATGTCTGTGTCTGTCTGGGCCACTATAAACACTGCAAATGGCCAGTCTGTTCTCATACGTCCGGGGATTGGAAGCGCCAGTGTTTGAGAGCCCAGCTTTGCCCTGTGTCCCCGTCGTGGGAGGGATGGGCAGGCCGGGGACTCCGCTCTGCTGGCTCCTCACCGCACACGTCCCACCTCTACTTGCCATCTTGGGGTGGGGGCATCCAGTCTGCGATTCCCAGGGACACAAGCTTGCAGGCCGTGGGTGCCTCGGCTACCACTGCAGCCTCGCTGTGCTGAGCTCACCCTCCTGACGTGTTTCTCTGAAGCTGAAGTGTGGCGCTCTTCGCTTGGGGAGTGACCTACCAAAATTCCTGAGTGTGAGGAGGATCAGACATTTGCCAGATGGCTCTGTGCATTTTTATGACGTGCTACTCTTTCCCATGTGTCCATTTTCTGGGGCTGCGGAACACCATGCTACACACCAAGAGCCTAAGCATACAGATGTATTCCCTTGGGAGAGTGGAGGCTGGAAGTCTGGCTACCCTCTGCTCTCTGCTCATCTGCATATGGCCATCCCTCTGCGTGTCTGTGTCCAGAATCCCTCGTCATGTAGGAATCAGGACTCTTGTATCCAACACAAGCAGTGCTAACCTTGCCGGCATCTGCACTAACCCTGCTGCCTAAGGTCACGCTCTCAGGTGCCAGGATGGGTAGTCCAAGGTGGGGACAAGAACATGCGGTCTCTTCTGTGTCTTTTCTGCAGTGTGTCTGTTTGCACATGTTTCACGATGATGCTGGCATGCATCTGTACACATTATAAGCAGATTTGCACATCTGGGGCTCTGCACAGTGAGGACCTGGGTAAGGGAGGGAGTTCAGGCCCGGAGCTAGAGGCCCCGTGTCGTTCTGTCCTCTGGCTGCTACAGCCCAGACTGACTTCCTCAGCTCTGCCTTGCAGTCTACACGGGGGGCTGGGCGAGTGACAGGGCGGGGTGCCCACTATGTCTTCCTGTCAGATTGAGGACACCCTCTGAGCCGTCTCTGCCCTGTGACCACTGGAAGGGCCAGTCTCCGAAGCTCGCATAGGAGCTGGGGTGTGAGCATGTCTGTGTGGCAGCAGGGTGCCCCTGGCACTTGTGAGGCACACGGGGAACCTTGACTCTCTTGGTTCTAGGTGTCCATTACCGCTTCACTTCCGAGTGTGCCTTCATTTATTATGGTTTTTAAAACACTCTCCGCTTTTGTTTTTTTAGATTCATAGCTAGATGATTTGCCAAGCTCATTGCCTTCTCTGAACCTATTTCTGTGTGGAGACAAAGCCTGTCTCCAAAATCATTTGGGAGGTAAATGAGATTACTGAGCATGTGCTCAGAAGCTGTCAGCTGCTTCCACTGAAGGCTGCCTTTGCTGCGCCCAAGCAGCTTGGGCGGGTCCTGGTGGGTACTTATTCTGAGGGTGACTTGGAACAGCTTTGTCCCTGGGGTCTTCCTGAGCCTGGTCACTTGGGTGTCAGACTGTCATAGCACCTGCTGTGCACAGGTCGGTGTGCACATGTCTGCCTGTCTCCCTCCTCTCTACCCCTCTCACTCCCTCTCCTCTCCTCTCTTTCTTTGTACTGGAGATTGAAGGGCCTTCCCCAGTTCTTTTTTCCTTTTTACTTCAACCAGGGTCTTGTTAAGTTGCCCAGGTTGGGCTTGAATTCTCCATCCTCCCAAATCACCTTGCAGGTGCCAGGTGCTGGAATTGCCTGGCGGGCTCGGAGAGCAGCGTTTTAGCAGGTGTGTGTAATCTGGTCAGCTTGTGTGCAGCGGGTGACGAGGACTGAGAATTGTGGGTTGGGTGAGGGAGGAGGGAGATCTCTTCTGGCGCCAGCACTTTTCCACCTTTCTCTGCCTCAAAGCGCTCTCCTCCCTCGATTGTCTTAGCTGGCCCTGCGGAGTGTCTGGGCCTCAGGTCTCACCAGTCCGGTGGGAGCCGGCAGTCTGTGCTCATCAGGTAGCTGCAGAATTCAAGGAAGAGGAGGAGGAGAGGCCCGGGCTGCGCCCGGGGCAGACTGCTCTCGACACTCACTGTGTAGCAGCTTCTGGGCACCTGCTCTGCCTGTGCCAAGCTCCTGCTCTTGGCACCTGTGCCAGGTCACTTCCCCACTGCTATTGTGAAGACGATCATGCCCTTTTCATTGCTGAGAGGTGCACCCGAGCACAGAGGTCAAAATCGTCATTAATGCATTGGACAGGGAGCCTCACTTCTGCTTTTGTGTTTGAGGAGCTGTCGGTGCCCAAAGGTGGCACAGGAGCAAGTCCTTGAATCATTTCCGAGAAGCATCCTTCCTACCCACATGGTGGCGTGGCGTCTTCTCCGCGGTGCCATCTCTGTTAACTCCCAGAAAATCACTCAGTGCCCAGGGAAAGCCAGCGGTCAGCTTGCGTGGCTCCTGGCCAGGTTCTGCCATACCACATCTGGCTTCCTTGAGTGGGAGGGGCACTGGCAGGGTGGGCCGGGTTGGTGCACTGGCATGGCCTGTCTAGCCTCTGTGCATCTAGAGAGCATGCGGGCAGGCCTGGGAGTCTGCGCTCTGTAGCGTGTGGGCCTGTCGGGGGTGGGGGGGAGATGCGTTCCAGCCCAAAGCAGCCGTGGGGTGCTGTCAGCCCTAGTCCTGGCATGGTAGGCAGTGCCACCAAAGCGCAGCGCCATGCAGAGGATGCACACAGCCAGCTGCACCAGCCAGACGTCACGGATGTCTTCCCACGTCTCCTTTACTGACACCCACTCCCGAGGCTCTATTCAAGTGGCACCTGCCATCTTCCTCTGCTAGGAGGTTCTTGGGTATTACGTTGTGAGTGTCTTGTTGGGAGGTACTTTAGAACTGCATAAATAGCGCCTTTCTCATAGTTCTTCCGCCAAGCTAATTTTAATATCCATTCTTGCCTGAAGCAGTTGTTGCTGTGTTGTGTGCCAGACTGAGTCTCTTTTTCCATCATTACCTCTGCATTTGCCGATTAGAATGCTACTGTAAAGGGGAATTTTCCTTTCTTTTTCATGACAAAGTGTTACTTATTTACACTGGTGTGGACTGCAGGATTCTTACTGTTTTGGTTATAATCTGTAACTACAGTTATTTTGGGTATAATTATTTAGGTTTTTAAAAACATGCCTCTAGTATACTCTTCAAGTCCAGTTCGGTGGCCTGGACTTAGACCTTGCGGTTGTTACTTTTTGAACTGTGCCTTGTATTTTGTCCAAGACTTACCATGTACCAGGTCTGTCCCAGCCCTGGAGTCAGTGCTGGCATCTATGTCATACTAGTATTATCTGGATTTAATAAGGAGAAGATATCAGGTAAATCTAAATTAAGAGATATTCTACTACAGGCCTGGTAGGGGACAAATAATGACCGGAGAAGTATGTAGATTTACAAAGACAGCAGCTAACTGCAATATGTGACTCCTGGTTGCATTCTATATTGAAAAAAGACATTACTGGTGAAGTCTCATGATTAAGCAATAGTATTCTACTAAAGTTCATTTCCTGGGAGAACTAGATAATTGTACTGTGATAATATAAAAGACCAACATTTGAGAATTCACAAAGCTATACAGCAATTCTGTGGGGTTTTTTGAACTCTTAATTTTCAAGTTTCAGATTGTCTCGAGATAAGAACTAAAAAAAAAAATCAGTGACATAAATTTATATTTGTTAACACCAAATGTTATCTGTCATCAGTTAATTGAGGAGGACAAGACTGGCCCATTTCTGTAAAAACAAGCCAGAAGGATATAGAACAGAGGCATATTTATCTACACACAGGAGAAGTTCTGAGAAGGGTATGCGTTTCCTGTTAACAGACATTTCTGGGAAATATGATTGGAAGGTGTGAGGCAGCGAGAGCTTTTACTTTCTGGTGTTTGGTAAGACAAAGTGTGTTTTCCTCCAGAGGATCACGGGCAGCGTCTACGTGTGCCCTGAGTCCTGGTGCCCTCACCCAGCTCCTGCTTGCCTGGCTGTCTGCACACACAGGGCGGTGCACACAGTCCTGCTCGAGGGAGCCTGGCTGTCAGTGTGCCACCGTCTTCTTCCCACGTCCAGCACTCTGTGAGGCACGTCCCTTCCAGACGCAGCGGCCTGCAGTCCCAGCCCAGGCAACACCACTCGCCACTGGCCTTCCCTTTACAAGGTGACTGAAGGAGAGCTTCCTTCCTAACCCCGTGTCCTTCTCACTTTCCAGGGAAGCATAACATAGACATGTGCAGGGCAACAGTCAGTTGCCATGTTCGTGCAGCAGAGCCTGGTGCTTCCACTTGATGGGTTAAGGGGTGGCTGCGGCTCTCCTGGAGCCTGCAGAGACCACGGGCTGGTCCACGTGAGGCTTCCTCCAGCGTCTTCATTGCTGGGCAGTTTGGATTTGAGGCAGGCTCCGTGGTTGGAGAAGGGAAGGAGAAAGGTCCCGAGTGAGGCCAGCTGTGTGCCCTGAGCAGCTGCAGAGTTGGTCCCTCTCACCTCCTGCTACTGGACGATACTTGCAGTTTATCCATGAGGAGACTGGGGCCAGGAGGCAGGTTCCAAGGTCCTCTCTTCTTCCTGTCAGGTCCTCCCTTACTCCCTTAGGGCTCATTGTCTGGTACGGTTTCTGCCATTTTTGACACCCTCCCCCCAGGCTTGCCGCTCCTAGAGGGCAGCTTTGTTTCTGTCTTCTGGTATCTACGTGAGAGAGCCTGAGCAGTGACCTAACTGGGTGCAGGATCAGTAAATGTGGAGTCTGCGCATGCCTTCACCAGGCCTGGCTGCACTGGCTCAGCATTCAGGTTTGGCTTTTTGTGCCTCTCGGTGAGGCCTGAGCTTGGAGGGCTCTACAGACAGGGACTGGCCAAGAACCAGCTTAACAGGGCTCTGACATGCTGTTTCCATTCCAGTGCTCTGTAGGGATTAAGCTGCGGCTGTAGAATTTTGTAAGCTTGTGAGCACCGAGCAACTCTTTCTCCTGTGGAATTGTGGCTGTTTATCCCTAGACGCTGCAAACAGATGGTTGAACCAACATTAACACTTATCACTTGTATCAGTCCCATCTCTGAGCAACTATGAGTATCCAGATTACATGGCTTATAGCGTAAAATCTGCTTTAATTTTTCAGCACAAGCATTTCTGGGCAGCAAAGGTAAGGACAAAAGTAGTGATAGGAATAATCTCAATAAAAATAGTCATCTTCCAGTAAGTGTGGTAAAAGAAATAATAATGTCTACTGTGATTAGATATTGTTTCAGCTATGTCAAAGAAGCGAAGTACCTTTGTTTTT
>PVIR01013819.1:0-23644 GCA_004026965.1 Petromus typicus
CAATCCTCCTGCCTCTGCCTCCCGAGTGCTGGGATTACAGGCGTGAGCCACCACGCCCGGCACTGGTATGTGGTATTGGTTGCCGCTGGGGTGAGTCTCCACACCCAGTATTGTTATGTGGTTACCGGGGATTGAACCCGGGTCCTTGCGCTTGCAAGACAGGCGCCGGAACCACTGAGCTATATCCCCGGCCCACTTTCATCCTTATTCTTTCAGCCATAAAATCTAGATTTGCACACATACACACGCACACACACATGCAATGGCAATTATTCACATCATTAAGTACCTACTTTACAATACATAACCTCACTTTTCTTACTTTCCCAGTTTCTCTATAGAGACCACAGGGACAGCTTAAAACCAAATAACTATACAATATACCAAAAGGAGCTACCCTTTTCTTTCAGTTTACAGAAAGAAGAAAACAGAGGCTAGATTTTGCTTTACCCCTTATACTCATGTTTGCTTGTGGCACAGAAGTGTTTTTGCCTCCCATCCAAAGGTCACCTTCTGAAGAAGTGAATATTAATCCCGTTTTTACACTGACTCTTGCCACTGCAATAATTTCTAGATAGGAGGGATATTACAAAAAGAACAAGAAATTAAACAAGGAATAAATTAAAAGTGAAAGAAGGGAAACAAGAAAGCACTGAGAAGACCATGGTGAATGATATTAACATCTAATAAAATTTTAAAATGATAAAATGAAGCAGACAGCATGGAATATTAACACAAACAATCTTGGGAGAAGAATAATCAGAAAAATAGATGCGCTGAGTCTGTATCAATACTATGGCACTCTTTACTGGAAGGTCCAGATAAAATGTCTTAAGTTTCTATTAGTTGTACTTCTGTATGTAAGCATACCTGCTAAAGAGTCACATGAGAAGTAAGAAATATTCACTAAGGTATACCTGCAAATAGTTCAGAATAGAAACCAAAACTGTATCAATACTTTAAAATGCATTTTTCTATTCACCTGCTCTAATAAAATAAAACTTAAAGGCCAATACAAGTTTTAAATAAATGTTCATTTCTATCTTAATGTAAGGGGCACCATTTTCCTTACTGCCTCTTGCTCCTAGATAATAAATTAAAGGCATCTCACAGCTCTTTATTCCACGTTACTATGGTAATATTCACCAATTAGAAATTCTAGCACCATAAATACAGAGAAAAACAAGAGCCACTGGTGCTCTAATTCGAAGAGTTACAGATTTCTTACCATGTCTTTTCCACCTGTGACCTCTTATTGACATGCTGGTTACTGCATTTCTTGATATTCTAGAGGAAGTTGGTGTGATTTCAACTTGAATACACCTTGTGCCTTCCTTATTAGATTTCATGGCACCATGAGGCAATGAAGCCTTTATAGCATTAGCAACCTAAGAAAGAAAAAATAGTTTTAAGATTGGCATTAGCAGTCGTAATATTTTACCCTAAGATAAAACATGAGGCTAAATCTCAACAGGTTTACAAAAAGAATATTTTTTCCAACATCTTTCAAAAGTTGATGTATAAATTATTCAGAGAAGGTGTAAAAAGCTCACAACGCTTATACTTATAACTAACCCTAACTCTAGCTACATATTCTTTCAGACTTAGGATGAGATAAGCTGTTCAGACTTAAGACCATTTGGTTTTTTCGGCACAGTTATGTGCATTTTATTTATAGAGCCTCAATATCATTTTTTGTACCTTATACCTTGCTCATACAATACTATAATTTTTAATGATTGTGTAGTATAGTTTTACATCTGTTATATAATATTGCATGTAAGAGTTATGTGAATAAAAGCAATGTCATCAAGTTAGAGTTGCCTTTGTTTTGAATATCGTAATTACATGCTGTGTACAATTCTCCATTTATTGACCAATTCATTTAACAGCCAAGTCATAGGAATGGAACCTATCCATTAACAAGGAATATCTATAAGTAAAAATAATATGTATGTCCTGTAAGTATGTGGCCTATATCTGTATTCCCAGCACTTGGGAGGCTGGAACAGGAGGATCCCTGTGAGTTTAAGGAGAACCTGGGCTATAGATCAGCTGAGCTCATAGCAAGTCCCTGTCTCAAAACAACAACAAAAATAAAAGCAAAAAAAAAAAAAAAAAAAAAAGAAAGATAAAAGTTACTCTAATAAAGTTTTCAAATTGTACATATACCCTTTAAGTGTACAATTTCCAAACACACCAAGAACACAAATTACTGAGAATTAATGTCCTATGAATAGCTCTTCTCAATTTATACTCTAAAGTGAAAAATCATATTCAAAACTTTATGTAAATATGTAAGGTACCTACCAGCAATGGCTCTGGATATAATTCTAGCTGGGCTCGGTATATAATATCATCCAATGCTTTTTGAGCTAGATCCCATTCTCCATTATATCTATAAAATTAAAACAGTTACTATCAAATTCTATATAACGGAACAAACTGTAATGAAGAATTATTTATCATTACTGAGGAAAGTAACATCACATTAGTATACTGCTCAACATTCTACTTCCCTTAAAAATATATTTTTAGATCCATGAATTCCTTTCAATTGTATCTCAAAGCTATTAAGAGTAAAGAAAATTTTACAAATGAACATTTTTCTCTAAAGAACATAACTATTTATAGAACAGAGATTAAAAAACTGGTAAGGAAATTTCAAAGTAGTTACAATTTCAAGCAAGTCAGAGCCAATAAATTATATGCCTTAGAAAAATGTTCAGAACACTCAGTAGTAAAATTATTCAGTAAATTCCATAGTTTTTAATGAGATTTAACCACCACTCATGATCTTGAAGAGTGATTTCTTTGCACTCTGATTGTCATTTAGTAATGTGTATGATATATGTTGCAAACACGAAACACAAGGAAAAAAGTGTTGTGTAATATATGCAGATAATTTTCAAAAATGCTAAATCCTTTCCAAAAGTAATCTAACTGACAAAAGTAAAAAGATACATAGGATTGATCATCTGTCATTAAAGCAAAGACATCTAAGTTACATCATGACTGAAAGTGAGGCCTAGAACACTGAAAAGAGCATTATTTCCATTTTAAAAATGATAAATCCACATAATTTTCAAAATCATAACTTTTCATGAATCCAAAAAAGAGCTGAGGTCACTGGGCAATCACACAGTCTGAACAGTAAGGAGAGGTGGGCCACAGTGCAAGTGATTAAGAATTCAGATAAGGCTGGGGATTTAGCTCAGTAGTTCTGGCACCTGCCCCAGTAACCACATGAGGGCATGGTCACTCACGCCCAGCAGCAGTCCGTACCACACACCACAGTGCCGGGCGTGGTGGCTCACACCTGTAATCCCAGCACTCGGGAGGCAGAGACAGGAAGATTGCTATGAGTTCCAGGCCAAGCTCAGGGCCAGCCTGAACTACAGAGCAAGACCCTGTCTCCAAAAAAGAATTCAGATAACTTTTTAGTGAACTCTTACAAGCCAAGTTGCTAAAAGCTGCTTCACAGGCTGGCAGAAAATGCAGAATCACTGGGAGAATACACAGAAGCTGTTTTCCATAACCTCTCAAAGATACTCACAAAAAAGCCTGCAAACAGGGTAGGGATAAGAGAAAGCTTCCTTTGGGGATGTAGGCCTGAAGAGGAGTGGCTACTTGGATGTGAAAGCATGAGGACCCAGCCAGACATTTTTCCCTCCGTGGGACTAAAAGTTTTAAGGCTCTTGGGAAAGTAGCAGCAAACTATTTAATCCCCAGGGCATAAAGAAGGCAGATTTGGGCTCTGAGGGAAAGGGGAAAAATAATCTCATTTTATGTTAAGATCAGCTGGGGTCTGGTATCACTGGAGGAGCCGCAGGAACAGAGAGACTCTCACCCCTGAGGCAGCAGAAACGGGAGAACTGAGCCTGTACCCGGAGGGCAAAGCACACAACTTGCCACCCAATCTTATCATGTGCTGGAGGAGGGGCAAGAACATGGGGACAGACCGGGTCCACAGTGCAGGAATACAAAGAGAGCTTGAAGCTACTGAAAGAGTAGGAATATTAAGGAAAACCCTCCAGTTTCTATCCTAATGCCAAGCAGCACTAGAGGAATGGGAAGTGATACTCTGCAATAACCATAGCAACAACAAACCCAACCCCACTAACTACCTGTAATAATTCCATGAGCAGCTTAGAAGAAAAGAGCTATGCCAGTTTTCTGACACAAATATTTACAAGTTTCTACCTACTTTCCTATCTCAGAACAAAGTCTTGATTAAAAATTACAATGCATTCCACAAGAAAATGGGGGAAAATTGTGGATAAAGAATAGTAATAAATTCAGAAATGACCAAGATGTTGAAGTTATCAGGGAAATTATGATTAATAATATTAATGCTCTAGTAGAAAAGATAGAGTGCAAAGAAACAGACTGAACACACAGTATTATAAATTAATAGTAATAACAAACTATTTCTGACCAAAGAGGCTTTAAAATACTTTGAGGAGCTAAAGTTTCTGGAACGAAAATGATTTTCATTAAAAAGAGAGAAAAATATCTACTTATAAACTGTAGTGAGAGAGAGAGAAAACAATACTAAAGAAAGAGACCAGGAAAATATTTAACTATTATATTTCAGTTTTCATTCTGTCCTTAAAGAAAAATGAAATATTTTAATTGGTTTCAAATTCTTCACAACTTTAAAAGTATATGTTAAATAACAAAAGTGTTATAAAGATCTTGACTCCTATTCTTTCATAAAAATACACTATTTATCTAATAAGATAATACAGTAAAAATAGATTAACATCTGAGTTTGATCCCCAGTATCACAAGAAAAAGATTAACAAACTATAATTTTCCAAGACATCAAAAGTTTGCTTTGTATATGAGGTAAACTTACAAGGCAAAATAAATTCCTGTTAACATCTGCACCATGAATCCTGAAGAAACTGGTATTCTGCTACTTACACCTTTATATTTTCTTATATGCTGTCGAGGATATCCACAAACACAGATTCTAGAAAGACCAAAAGAAATATATTTACAAAATCTGTCAATATTTAAGTAATTTCTTTTTTAACAATTAAGCCAACAATATACTAAGTATACACTCACTGTAAACCTAGTCATCTGTGAAATAATTGTTCCAAATAGGGACATTTCTCTGCAACATTGTCTTGAATAAGACTCAGAAAAAATTGTTCAAATATTAATAATTTTTAGCTATCATAGAACCTATTACATGAAATTTGCCATGAATAGATCTGTGGTAGTATGATTTTTGATTCCTGACAAAGTTCTTTCTTTCTTTCTTTCTTTTTAGTTTTTTGAGATAGAGTCTCACTTTGTAGTTCAGACTCATCCTGAGCTCAGCCTCAAACTCAGTAGTCCTCCCGCTCCTGCTTCTGCCTCCCGAGTGCTGGGATTATAGGCCTGAGCCACCACCCCCAGCATTGTGGTATGTGGTACTGAGTACTGCTTGTTGGGAGTTACCATGCCCAACATTTTGACAAAGTTCTTGATACAAACTGCAGGATCAAAATATTACTGTAAATTATACTTAACCATCTTATAATACAGTATAATAAGTTTAGGGTAGATTAAAAATTTTGATGTTAAAATATCATGAAAGAAATTAAATATAATCAGCTACATATGAGGCATCCCACCTAAACATGATGCTCCAAGTAGAACTCTAAAAAAAGATCAATAGACTTTACTATTTTAAAAGAAACTACCATCAACAAAATTGAAATATAAAAAATATAATGAAGAATAATTATGGAGTACAAAATTTAAGGAGTATTTACTACAGTTAATTTAGGAAACCACCTAAAAGTCCAACACAAGAGACTAATTATTTGAGTCACTAAAAGTATACTATGATATAAATAAGCAAGATGCTTTAAAAGTCTATTTAAATGATGTGAGTAAAAACTATACAGAATAACCTCTATAGCATAATCCACTTTGTAATACAGAAATAGAATTATAGTCTGTTCCCAAACCAGCATATACAAAGTCATACTTATTTCTGATTTTCAAGATTGCAAACCTCTTTTCTCCATTATGTTTATAAGCATTTCCTAACTGTTCCATGATAAATATGTACTTCTTTTAAAATAATAAAGTTGCATTTTAAAAATTTACAAGAAAATAGCTGCTTTTTCATATATGTTATGGCTGATACAAACAACTTTCAGTCAATACAGTCCCAGGCAATAGACTACAACTATTTCCCACTGCCTCCTGATATCACTACCTGGAACTTAGTTTTATTTCCTCTACTTCATACATCTGAGCCTTCCTTTAAAATGCCCCAGTACCACAAACTATTTCAAAACTATCATCTTGGAATTTTATTAATTCAAAGCAATTTTAAAGAATAAATGTAAATTCATATACCATTGAGAGGATCTCAGAATTCTTTAGAATCAAGGAAAGGGGGAAACAGAAAAAATTAGCTGTGTGTAAAATAAAACCAAGTCTAATTTTATTTGACACTACAAAAATCATACTCAAACTTGAACAGACACTCATCTTTGGATTTTTTGTTTTTTTGGTTTTTTTTGGTGGTACCAGTGATTGAACACAGGCCCTTGTGGTTACAAAGCAGGTGTGGTATCACACGAGCTAAATCCTCACCCTTACACTCATCCTATTCTTACTATGTAGATAAGCAAATTTAGGTAGACTCTTACAACTGTCACCTTTACAATAGGGATGGAAGTAAATAATAGAGAATTAATAAAAAGAGTTATTAAAAAGTGGTATTATGTCAGACACTAGGAACACAGATGAAAGATGTAGTTCCTAGAGAAATCCACAATCTAATCATGGAGAATGTATAGTAAGCAAATATTTGCAATGACCAAGTTCAAGAGGTGGCAAAAGGATAGACTGAAACTTGGGTAGAAGAACTGGAAGGCCAGGGATTTAGCTCAGTGGTTCTAGTGCCTGCCTTGCAAGTGTAAGGTCCCAAGTTCAATCCTCAATACCAAAAAACAAAGCAAAACAAAAAAACTGGAGAGCCAGACAGGGATTCTCAGAAAGTTTCCTGTAAAACTGAGCTGAAAATATTTAAAAGGAAAGAGGGTGTAAGGGTAAATAATGAGGGGGGAAATGTGATAGTAATAAAGAAAAAAGCAAACAAAACTTATGTAAATAAGGGGTGGGGGTTGCAGGGTGGGGGGGAAAGGGAAGAAATAAGAATCAAGTCATGTCATATTCTGGTACAAACTCTCAATGTTGAATGGATGATGATGTGTATTCATAATGTACCAATAAAGATTTGAATTTAAAAATTTTTTTTAAAAATCAAAACTAAGCTGAGAGGGAAAAGTAGTATTTTCTATCTGGAAAACATGAGAAAAGACAAAAGTTGAGAAGCCATGAAATAGCTTGGCACTGAGAAGCCTGAAGAAATTTAGGAGGACAATTGTGGGGAACTAGGAAATGACAGAAGCTTGCTAGATTGTTTTATGACAGAGGTTTTATCATTATAAAAAATGGGAAGGAATCAAAGGTTTTGAACAAGTTTTTGTTTCATTTTTGTTTTTGAGACGGGGTCACATTATGTAGTTCAGGCTAGCCTTGAACTCACCATGTACCCCCAGGCAGGCTCCTAATATTTATGTCTCAGTATCATAAGTGGTAGCTAGCATGACAGGCATGTGCCACCACACCCAGTTAGATTTTTCTTTTTTATATATACTATTACCCTGGATTGGGAGGAGTAGTAATTTAGAAAATATGATCACAGAACTTGCCAAGAAGACAGTATTTGGGCTGAAACCTGGAAGAGTCTAGTCCAGTGACAGCAAAACTTTTAGAGCTTTCATTGATAACAGACAGTCTGCTGGGGCACCATGCTAAAGGATCACCACTACTGGTCTAGTCTTATCTAACTACCCTGCCAACCATTAGTTAGAGTTATTAATTCTTTTTAATATTTAAGAGTTCTCTGATTTATTCTTCAATTTTCTGATCTTTCCCTGGAAGAATATCATTTTCTCAAATGATTCACTAAATGTAAATAAAATATAAAACAAAAAAACAAAATCAAACCATAAAGCTCTTTGTCACATGAATGCCTGACTCTTCAGTTTATTAGGGCTCCACTCCAAAGTTCTCTAATATCCCTTTAAAAATGCAAATCCTTTACATAAGAATCAGACCTTGCAAAAGAACAGAGTAGCATGACAAAAGAACATGAGAAGCATCAGACAAAAGGGGAGAAAAATATATCAGCAGAATCTTATTCTTAATACTTATGTAACATATCAAAAGGCAAGAACATCATCTATTAAATAGCACTATATTAACAGAGATATCTGACAATAAAAGAAGAAAAATTAATTGCTCACGTGTAAAGAATTCTGGTATTCTGGTTGCAAAACATATTTGTAATATAAATAAATACATACATTTTAACACTGCCATCACGTTCAGTACTACCAGAGAATAAATCCTTGTTGACTCTGTCTTATTCAACCTAGACTTGCCTACTTTTCTATTTAGTTTTCAAGTGGTCCATGCACACTGCATAGGAAAAAAAGACAAGCAATCAATGTGGCCTTCAGAATGGCGAGGAAATAAAAACTTGTACCGGTCAAACTGATTTTTGCTTCACAGAATGGATTTTGTGGGTCATGGGTGGAGTATGGGAAAAGCCCATGATTATTTTAATTTTTACCCCAATTTACTACGATCAGAAGATTAAAAAATAATGGAACACATTCCATCACTGAATCTGGTTCAGACAATACTTAAATTTTTATGATTGTGTATATGTGCCCTTCCTCTTATATGACCCAGCAAATCATTTTAATGTGGTCAACAACCAACTGAGCAGCAATCTGAAACAGCTGTCAGCCAGCCACCAGGCTTGAGTACCCAGAAAGCCACGTGATACCTTTCATCTTCAGGAAAACCTGAGATCATTAAGATCTTTCTTGTACTTTACTGTAATAATTAATGACTTACTTAATATCACAGTTCTCTAGCCAACTTGCTTTCCATAGATCTGAATACGTCTTAGATTGATTAAACAGTAGTAGAATTCCTAATTCTTTCTGATCCATCTTTAAAATGTACAAGTCTCCTAATTAGAATATTTGATAAATGATTGGTGATAGAAAGTAAAAGAAAGAATAACTAGATTTTACCACAGAAAAGAGACTATTAGAGAATTTTAAAGAAAAAAAATTTAAATGAAAAAGAACAGGAATGACAATTTGACAGAATTTTTATGCAATGTTGTCTCAAGAGCTAATATTAAACAACCTATATGTTTTAGATTACTCACATACACACCTTCATTTTTCTTAAAGCTGGTAGATATTTACACAGAATGAATATATGTTGGGTATCAATCTACTAAAATCTTCTTTGGAAAAAATCTTACAGCTAGTAGTAAGCAATCTGTATTTTTCTTTGTTTTGAAAGGTAGTTTTTACTTGTGTTCTTTGTTGAAGAATTCCTCAGTTCCTTGGCTATATAAAACTGACATATTAGTAATTTCCTACCCATACAGTACAAGTAATTATATTTAAAGGCAGTTGCATTAGAGTTACACAGAACAAAAACCAACAACGTGTTCTTTCCTAACTTTCTCATCAGTAGTTTCAGGGAAACATCAACAGTAGGCTTGGGGGAGGGGGAGGGATTTTGTTTGTTTTTGTCTGTTTTTAAATTAGAGATTGAACCCAAGGCCTCGTAACTGCTGGGCTGGTGCTTTACCACCAAGCTACATCTGCAGCCCTTTTTATTTTATTTGAGGCAGGATCTAAGTTGCCCATGCTGGCCTAAAACTTGCAATCCTCTTGCCTCTGTGTCCTGGTTTTATAGACGTGTCACTGTGGTTGGAGAATAGCAGTTCTTATTAGAACATGGTATTAGAACATCAATGGAGCAACAAATATACACATGACATATCTATATCTACATATATACATGCATACACATACCTACATCCCCCTACCCACTGATCAGAGTAGGACCTTCACTTTGTACTGTTTCAGGTTCTGCAGAAGAAAACTGCTGCATAAAGTTATTCCTTAAACTAGTACGTATCAGTCCTTATACTCATTTTAGTCTATAATGAAGTTTTCACTGAGCTGCAGAGAAATGAGAAATAAGGAGGGCTAACCTTGTCTCATTTTTAATCCATAAAGTGTTATCCTTTTTGGTCTTTACCTCCTTTGACGTTACAGTGTTCCTTGGGAGCTGGGGACGTAGCTCAGAGTTAGAGCATGTATTCAGCATACTTGAGGTTCTGGGTTCAATTCCCAGCAGCAAAGAAGTGAAATAAAACTCACCTTTTCTTAAATAATATTGATGGTAGAATTTTTTTTAATTTGATACAGGGTCTTCCTTTTTAATTCAGGCTAGCCCCGAGCTCACTATGTAGCCCAGGACAGCCTTGAACTCATAGCAATCCTCCTGCCTCTGCCTCTGGAATGTTGGGATTACAGGTGTGAGCCACCATGCCCGGTGATGGTAGATATTTATAATATAACAAACTTGCCATATAAAATCTGACAACATCATGTAGATAACTCACTCACTCTAGTTTTATTTTTTGAAATTTTGCAAATCTGTGAAATTTACTACTGGGTATCTTTTCTTTTAGAAAGTTTAAAGTAAGGAATATACTTGAAAGACTCAGGAAGTAGGAGAGATGACACACTGGTACTCTGTCAAAGGAAGGAAATGTAAGGGGTTTTTTTTTGGTTTTTTTGTTTTTTTTAGGATTTTTGAGACAGGGTCTCGCTTTGTGGTTCAGACTGGCCCTGAGCTCAGCCTCCAACTCACATCACAGCAATCCTCCTGCCTCTGCCTCCCGAGTGCTGGGATTACAGGCGTGAGCCACCACACCTAGCACTGTGGTATGTGGTACTGGTTGCTGCTGGGGTGAATCTCCACACCCAGTATAGTATGTGGTTACCAGGGATTGAATCCGGGTCCTTGCACTTGCATGACAGGTGCCTGAACCACTGAGCTAACTCCCCGGCCTGGAAATGTAAGTTTTTTGTAGTCAAAAATTACCTGAAAGACTTTCCATTCCTCCACCTCTATCATTCCCCTTGTCCTATAAACTCCTTTTCCATCTGGTCAGCAGGATTCTATCATATTCAGTGTCAAGTTCTGCTTTATCATTTTAGTTTTAGTTGAGCCAATTTCTAAGTATTGCTCAATGGACTCTTCCTCTAGCTGTTTTATTTTCTAAAAAAGTTCCTCAAATTCAAATTCTTCTATTTCTTTAATTCTATAGTTTCCCAATTGATTATTAAAAGTAACTGCCTGTCTTTTATTTTATTACTTTTAAAAGGCCATAGGTTATCACAGGTCACTAAAGAATCAAAGAAAAACCCCAAAAGAGAAAATTAAAAATAAATCCTTAATTCCACCAAATAGAGATAACCACTATCAATATTCTGCTCATATTCAGCAAATGCGAGTGTCATAGCCTATCACATAGTTTATATGGTTACTACCATACCATATATACCATATTAAATATTTAAATACTATTATATACTCTTTTTTTTTTAGGTTTTTTTTTTGAGACAGGGTCTCGCTTTGTGGTTCAGGCTGGCCCTGAGCTCAGCCTCAAACTCACATCACAATCCTCCTGCCTCTGCTTCCCGAGTGCTGGGATTACAGGCGTGAGCCACCACGCCCGGCACTGTGGTATGTGGTACTGGTTGCTGCTGGGTGTGAGTCTCCACACCCAGTATTGTTATGTGGTTACCGGGGAATCGAACCCGGGCCCTTGCGCTTGCAAGACAGGCGCCGGAACCACTGAGCTAACTCCCCGGCCCCCTATTATATACTCTTAAAGAAGAATTTTTTTTTTTTTTTTTTGAGACAGGGTCTCATGTTTATAGTTCAGGCTGGCCCTGACCTCACTATGTAGCCCAGATAAGCCTGGTACTCACAGCAATCCTCCAGCGTCTGCCTCCTGAGTGATGGGATTACAGGCGTGAGCCACCACGCCCGGCACTGTGGTGTGTCCTATGACTGCTGATGGGCATGAGTCTCCATGCCCAGCATTGTGGTATATAGTTAGAGGGGATCACACAAGGAGCCTTGTGCTTACAAGGCAGAAGTCAGAACCCCAGAGCTCTATCCCCAGCCTTTAAAGAAGGAATTTTTTTTTTTTTTTTTAGGTTTTTTTGGAGACAGGGTCTCGCTTTGTGGTTCAGGCTGGCCCTGAGCTCAGCCTCAAACTCACAGCAATCCTCCTGCCTCTGCCTCCCGAGTGCTGGGATTACAGGCATGAGCCACCACGCCCGGCACTGTGGTATGTGGTACTGGTTGCTGCTGGGTGTGGGTCTCCACACCCAGTATTATTATGTGGTTACCGGGGAATCGAACCCAGGTCCTTGCGCTTGCGAGACAGGCGCCAGAACCACTGAGCTAACTCCCCGGCCCCAAAAAGAAGGAATTTTTAAGTGTCTGCATTAAAAAAAAAATGACACCGTAATTTCCTTAATACTTTACTTAATCTTTTTAAGCAAAGAAAATTTAAAGACATGAGTTCTGACATTTTTTGACACCAAGTTAGAGCACTGTAAAATTAAAAAAAAAAAAGTAACCAAAAAACCCAACCACATTTCAAAAATCCAAAAGTTATAACCATTCCACCATTTCAGGTACATAGAGTACTATAATCTTTTTCTGGTTAAATATTCTATTTAAGTATGATTCAGCTTTATATCCTTCATCATGTTTTATGTGGCTTTTACTTACAGAGTACTCTTGAACAGGCTAAACTTTACCTTATTTAATGTTTTAAACAATTATTACATAAAACAACAACATAGGTATGTAATATTTCAATAGTGAAAACATTTAAATATTTATTTACCTTGAACAAATTTGACACAATGACTGAAGAGAAACACTGGGCATATAGGTTAAGGCAGCATTGTAACACAACAAAAGGAATGTCAACACTTCAAACCTAAAGACAAACAAAAGGAAGATTAACCAACTCAATTCTAAGAAGCCAACTGTAATAAGAGAGAGAGTGTTAGTCAGTCTTACATACAGAACAGACTTTTACAATCAAAGCCTAACAACAGCAGCAACCAAGAAACTTCCCAAGTAACAGCCATATGAAACATCTTAAATTTCAATATTCCACATGACATCTGAAGTGAAGTACAATGACAAACTTAGACACATTTCTCTTCTGTAATAAGACCTAATAAATCGGTACACGTAACTCATTAAGTTATACGTGTCTCTTAGAATCTTTTTTTTTTTTTTTACATCAGTTCAGTAGCATAAGAAGTTATGTCTCCATGGCATACCTATTCTGGGCTGTAAGCATCTCCCTTTGAGGATGAGGCCCACTGTACACGACTTTTGACAGCCCGTGCTGGGATAGTGCACTCTCAGTCAGAGCCATGGACCCGATACTCGAAGGCTAAAGAAAAGACATTCAAATAAAGAAAAATCAGATATGTAGTTGAAAATGTGATATATAAAATATATGTAGCATGAAGGATGACTATCAGGAATATCAAATATCATTAAAAAATTCAGTCTACCAAACTGTTTATTCAAATATTTATTCAAATATTTAAATAAAGTTAAAACTAAAAGAGGGAGTTGAAGGATGGACAGGGGAATGGGAAAAAATAAGAATCAAGATATATCATATACAGGTACAAATTCTCAATGAGGAATGTGATCATAATATATTCCTAAAATGTACCAAGAAAATCAAATTATTTTAAAAAACAATGAGAAAATAAAAAATAATTTCCAATGTTTTCTACAATGGAAATATATAACTGCCACACATAAATAAAAAATTAGATTTGTGTTATCCATCAGAAAGACAGAAAAGTATTTCAAAACAAGTACTTCAAAAAAGATCTCTATCAGATTTTATATCAAAATTAATAGTTTTGATTTCTCATTTTATTTTCAAAATAGTGAATATTTTATATGGTACATTATACAGTTTAAGGTCCTATTAAGTTTACCAACTTCATTTGACCAGGTAACTGTACCCTAATTAAGGATAATATTAAAGCTTAGGACCCAATAATTTATTTTAATAAAACACCACTTACTTCATGATATACAGATGGTTTGGATAAAGATGGAATAGTAAAACTCAGTACTTTGCTATGTCCCTGTTGGTCAACTATTTCCTAGAAAAGTAAAAGAAAATATCTTTAAATATTTACTTTTTTACAAATAGATTTTAAAACTATTTAAATTCTTAGACTTTATTTTTTTAGACAGGGTCTCGCTTTGTAGTTCAGGCTGGCCCTGAGCTCAGCCTCCAACTCACATCACAACAATCCTCCTGCCTCTGCCTCCCGAGTGCTGGGATTACAGGCGTGAGCCACCACACCTAGCACTGTGGTATGTGGTGCGCTTGCAAGACAGGTGCCAGAACTACTGAGCTATATCCCTGGCCCCTCTTAAGCTATTTTTTAAAGACCTAAGTAAGGGCCAGGCATTCAGCTCAGTGGTTCTGGCCCCTGTCTTACAAGGGCAAGGACCCGGGTTCGATCCTACATTAACCACGTACAATACTGGGAGTGGAGACTCACGCCCAACAGCAACTAGTACCACATACAGCAGTGCCGGGCGAGGTGATTCACCCCTGTAATTCTAGCACTCGGGAGACAGAGGTAGGAGGATTGCTGTGATGTGAGTTGGAGGCTGAGCTCAGGGCCAGCCTGAACCACAAAGCAAGACCCTGTCTCAAAAGAAAATAAAAAAGACCTAAGTAAAAAAGAATTAAAAGGCAAAATCTTAAACAATTATAACTGTAGTAGAATGACTACATCTTTATTACAGACTTCTTTAAAAAATCAGAAAGGCAAGATTAAAACAAAACTTTCATTGGTAAGTGTTCTCTTGATGTAAAAATTATCACAAACAAAACAATGAACAGAACAATGAATCAAGAGATTCACAAGTTAATTCACAAGTTAATTATTCATAAACTCTATTAGTTAAAATATATGCTGCTCTCCTCTGCTCCTTCTTCATTTTTTAATTCTCTGGAATCAAACTTGGGACCCTGCCATAATGAGGCAGGCACCAGTATCACTAGGCTAAATCCCCGGCCCTGCTCTTCTACTTGTAAAATAAAAGCAGGGACAGGGTGGTAGGTCAGTGGTAGAGACCTTGCCTCACATGTAGGAGGCTCTGTGTTGGATTCAGTACAACAAAAAGAAAAATGAAAACTAAAAGAAAGAGATGGTTTGAGATAAGAGCGACTGATCTTCTACATAAAATAAGTTGTAGTTTCTAAATCAGTTAATGATTTAAATACTAAGTAAATCAAGAAAAAGACATTAATTCTTTTCTATCTTAAAAAATACAAAGTTTAAATATCTAGAACACGATCATAACTAATATACATACTATCAGTAATCCAAACTATATTAAATGAATGGTGTAAACTCTGAAAACATCCAAATTTTGTGGAATTATGACTGATGAATACTAGGATAAATCTTTTCTCCTAAAGTTTTTGTGAGGTCAGAAAGATAATTTATAAATAAATTTAATGTATACTGTTTTAAATTTTTAAGTGCAATACTGGCATTTTTAATATATTCCTGTGAAAGAACTAAAATGGTTTGATTTTTCAGTTGAAACCGGTCAATCCAAAAAGGTATATTTACATAATTATATGTATACCTGTGTAGCTCCCTCCCCTGTAAAAGAGTTATTTTGAGAGAGAATTATAAAAATACAAATGTTAGCTTTACTAAAATAAAGTATTTGCAAAATTATATATTTGATTTCATCAATACAACTGTATATTTAATACAATATATACAAACCAAATTATAAACCCCCAGAAGAAGAGCTTCGATACATCCACTGCTATGTACATTTCTGCTGGCTGAGACTGCAAGGTAGCACCAAATCAGTTCTGGGAGAAACTGCAGGGTAAACCGAAGCAACTGTTCCTCTCCACTGCGATAGAATTCAAAGAGCTGGTGACACACAGGTTCTAGCAACTGGGAGAAAGACAAATATTAATTCATAAACCGGAGCTTATTTGAATGACAATGTTATATGAAATATAAAAGGCTTTCTCAAAATGCTAACTACTGAAATATGTTTTCTCTTTTCTATTTTGAAGCAAAACTATTCACCGTGAAGCTATTTAATAAACCCAACTTTTGGTGGAAGGACCAATAGTGCAATGAAGGAAACATACAAGCACGTATAAACTTTAAAATATTATTATTAAAATCATGTTTTTGTAACTTCTTAAAACAGCTAAATGATATGAAGTTTCTTCCTCAATGTACTTTCTTCCCAGTAAATTACATCCGAATATATAAAAGGTTAGCTGCAGCGAGAAGAAATTGCAGTGGGAACCTGGGCAGTTACTGCCCACCTCCTTCCTGAGCTTTCACTCACGCAGCTCTTGGCAGCAGTAACTAGTGTGCACAGTGGGTGAGTAGTCACAGGGCCCTAGATCGAGATCCCTATTTAAACATGTTCATTGCCCAGGAGTAATCTAAATATTGCTATAATTTTTAGATATAATTTGGAGTCATCTACACCTTTTCTTCTCCCACCACAGCCCCAAATTTCTCAAGTTATTAGAACTACGTCTTTATTACAGACTTCTTTTAAAATCAGAAAGGTAAGATTAAAACAAAACCCTCATTGGTAAATGTTCTATTAATATAATAATTATCATGGACAAAACAATGAATAGAAGATTCACAATGTACTGAGTTTTCAAGGATACTATCAGGCTATTATATATTCAATGTATCATTCTTCACTGAGAGACAATAGATTTAACTCAATTTACTAAATAGATGCTACTACAAGCAATCATAATGTTCAGAAACCAATTTATGGTAGATATTTTGATATTGAATAATTTAAATATATAATTAAACAGTATAAAATCAGTACTTATACAAATTTTAACAAAAGTTATACTTCAATAAACACTGAGTAAGTCAAACTAGTCTCTCCTTTGAAAAATTCTATAACTTCTTCCAGAAAATATATTTCTTTCAATCTCAAAATGGTTTTTAGAGGACAAAAGGCATCTTTTGGGGTCATGTACAGAAAACTGGAGGTCAGGAAGCAAAGTACCTCCCTTCATGGAAGGCAAGAAAAGGTTTTGAGATAAGAATTTGGGAGAAAGGAGTTACAGGTGATGGAAGAAAGAAAGACTGTCAGGGTAATATTTAGCTTCCAGGGTAGAAGTTTTTAAATTTCTTTGGAGATAAGCCCCAGTAATCTTGTGGTATAACAACCTTCATCTCTAAATCCCTGGGCAGGTTTTAATTAAATCAATTTATAAAACTTGATTAAGTCTAACAAGTATTTACAAATTATGAAATCTTATTAGAAAATTTATTCAAGAACGTCTGTGTGAACATGTAATCAATTTTAATCAAAATACACTCAGGGACTTCATAATCAGTTTCAAATCCCAAATTACAGGGTTTTGCTTAATGAAAGGAGCCATAAATGAAGACAGATTTAAAGGGAGATAGAAATTCCACTGCCAAGAGATTAAATAAAATTACTCATTTAAACCTAATACAGATAAACATCAAGATCTGTCAGCTCTTATCCTCTGAAGTTCTTTACACACAAACCTGTTCATTTTCTACATTATAAGTAGAATATGACTATCCACACTTTCCACTTAAGGAACTTGAGACAAAAAAGGCTATCTGTCATAATCAGTATCACAACACTGACAAGAAATAAGAGTCAGATTTTTTGGCTCTTTTACAAACATACCTGGAAATGTCAGAAAAAAAATGAAATAATATACAATGTGGAAAATATAAGATCAGTTTGACCTACCTAACTTAAATATATTTGAAGCAAACAACAGAACATTAGAATGTGCTGTGCTCCTAGTGTCTAGATTGTTTTTAAAAATATCTCCTCAGAGAAACATGTTCATATATGCTAATTAGGTTTTAGCAGTTCTATTAAGAAAAAATTACAACTATGTTTGTATGCATTACACGAGCTTTTCATGAGTTTAAAGCAAACTAACCATTTAAAAGTACATCCTAAATTCTAGAACAAAGAAGTGACAATCCATTCTTATGTAAGAAGTCTGTATCCTAAGAGATTTCCAGTAGTGAAAATGACACAAAGATGTTCCTTAACGACTAAACAGGGAAAATAGTCTTTTTTTTTTTTTTTTTTTTGAGACAGGATCCCATTTTTGCAGTTCAGGCTGGCCCTGAGCTCATTATGTAGTCAGGCAAGCCTCAAACTCACAGCAATCCTCCTGCCTCTGCCTCCCAAGTGCTGGGATTACAGACACCATGTCCCTCATTGTGGTGTGTGGTGCTGATTGCTGGATTGCTGATGGGCACGAGCTACCACACTTGGCATTGTGGTATGCGGTTACCAGGAACTGAATTCAGGACCTTGCGCTTACAAGGCAAATGCCAGAACCATTGAGCTAAATTTCTGTTCCAGGAAAATAATCTTGACTAAGTAAGCAAAGAATTACCTTTGCTCTTTTTTTTTTTTTTTTTTGGTATTGAATTATTACTGATGAACATGGTTAAGAAAGATACAGGAAATTTAGAAGACTACTATTCAGGTACCATCACTCAATGGTCCTTGAACCACAGTGAGATTCCAGTGACTCTTTCAAACTACAGCTGATTTGAGGATGGTATAGTGGCACACATCTATAATACCATCCGCTTGGGAGGCTGAGGCAAAGGATCACAAATAACAGCTGGGCAACTTAGCAAGACCCTATCTCAAAGTAAAAAGGGATGAGGATGTAGCTCAAAGTAGCTTGCATGGCATGCACAAGTGTCTTGATTCAATCTCCCATTAACCCCCCAACACACACACAAACCCAACCCAGCTACTTTCATTACAGACTTGAAGATTATTAAACTCTAAATTATATCCCATCTTAAAAGTATAGGCAACACTGTCTAAGCAAACTGCATAATGTCCATATCTGTTGCCTCTTTAAAAGTTCCTAAACACACACACTGCTGCTGGGGAGCTCTTGTCCTCTCTTCATTTTCCTTCTCTCTAATTCTTTCAGATCTCAATTCACCTCCTTAGTCCCAACATATACTTTCCCTACTTCACTTCCTTCAAACACTGTTTTACTACTAACCTACATAGTGTATGCATTGAGGCATTTACTTAATTCCTACCCCAGTTACTTGAATACAGATTCTATTCCATAAAATCAAGAATTTAGTCTATTTTATTCTCTACTACAGTCCTAAGGGGCTTCTGATACTTTATGTGTGTTCAGTGAATATTTACTAGTGAATAAAACTGAATAGTGAAAAACTACTAGTTATAGGGGCCGGGGAGTTAGCTCAGTGGTTCCGGCGCCTGTCTCGCAAGCGCAAGGACCCGGGTTCGATCCCTGGTCACCACATACTATACTGGGCTTGGAGACTCACGCCCAGTAGCAACCAGTACCATATACCACAGTGCCGGGCGTGGTGGCTCATGCCTGTAATCCCAGCACTCGGGAGGCAGAGGCAGGAGGATTGCTGTGATGTGAGTTGGAGGCTGAGCTCAGGGCCAGCCTGAACCACAAAGTGAGACCTGTCTCAAAAAAAACCTACTATTTATAAATACCAAGTTTGCTAGACTTCAAGTAACAGTAGAACCAATGCCTCAAGTTTCAGAATTACCAAAAGACTCTTTAGGAACATGTTCAATTTAAGATACAAAATATTATAAAGACCAATAATAAATTAAATTTTATATTTTAGAAGCACATGTAAATATCCTTTAAAGATTAAATTATCTTTTAGGGATACAGAATACACAGTCCTTATCACACCAATCAGGATAAAAACATAAAACAAAACTATAACCAAAACCTTCCAAATCAGTTCGTTTCAAAGTGTGACCCATTGGATAAAGACCATCAATGAACTGGTACCATTTTTCACCAATAAAACACAGAAATCAATGGCAACATTTAAAAACTTCAAGCAACCAAGTGGATGATCAATCAGCAGATATACTGAACAGGATGTAGGTGAGCTAGGGATTATAGGATTTGTTTGGTGCCACCTATGCAGTGCAAGTTGTGCATTATTCATGCTTATTAGGTATACCTATAAATCTTTGATGTGCAGAATTTTTAAAAAATTGGTCCTTTACAATTGAGAAGCATTGAACTAAAGCTGTGTCATTAGTTTTCTGAATCTAAGGAATGCAATAAACTAAAGTAGACAATGAGAAATTTAGCCAGTAAACTTTTTCCAAAGTAGCTTAGTTAAAACACATTTCATCATAGAAACAAGTTTAAGCCTATTAAAATATGAAATAGTAAATTATAAACATGATTTATTTTTTAAAAATAAAACATATAGCTATATTTAATCTGGTGATATAAGTCTGAACCAAACATAAAATTCTTAAAAACTTCTACCCACCCCATGTATTTTTTTTAAAAAATACAATCTCTCGAGAAAATAAGCCAGCATAGTGTGGGGGTGCACATCTATAGCCTAGGAAAACTAGCAGGAGGGTTGCTTATGTCCAGGAGTTTATGACAAGTCAGAGCAACATAGGGAGGCCTCCATTTCAAAAAAAGAGGGTTTTTTTATTTTAAATAAAATAAAGACATTAAGAAACTTTGTGGACCCGGGCATGTTGCACAAACTAAATATGTTTGTACAAAGCAGTTATTCTAGTTAAAGTTTGTTTGCTTGTCAATAAAATCCCTAATCCCCACCCCCATCTAAAATTTACAATGTACTTCATCATAAGTAGAAGCAGGGCTATTCTATACCCCCCACCAAAAGAGATTAACTACTCAACTAACAAAAGATCTTGGTTAGGGTAATTCCACTTCAGAGGTGCATGGATCTACCAAATAAAACTCAACTATAAAAGGAATTATATACTTCAGCACACTCCTTTCTACCCTATCTCTCTCCATTCCCACTGACACTATCTTAACTTTAGGTTCTCAACAGTTCTCACACAGGTTGTTATAGATAGTCTCTTAGTCTCTTGCTTTCAAATTTTCCAGTCACCAATCCACCCTTCATCTAGCCACCTTCCTAAAACAATATCAGAATAAATCATCTCTACAGTGCAAAAAAGTTTAAACTGTGTAAGATAGAACTTGAAGCCCATGCCAAATGTAGCTGGTACATGTCTGTAATCCCAGCTACTTGACAGATTGAAGCAGTATTACAAATCAATTCAAGGCCACATTGGACAACTCAGTGAGACTCTGTCTCAAAAATAAAATTTGAAAAACTAGGTAAATATCTCAGTGGCAAAATGTTTGCTTGGCATCATAATGTCCTGGGTTCAGTCACTAATACTGACAAAAAAGGCTGTGGATATAGGTTAGTGGTAGAGCAGTTTTCCTAACAGACCCAAGACCCTGGATTCAGTCCTCAAGAATAAACATGCATATGGGCATCACAAACACATACTTATACACATACAAGTATGTGTATAAGTATATATATGTGTGTATGTATATATATGTGTGTGTGTGTATATATATATACTATTATATAGTATATATATACATACTAATATGTATATATCTATATATAGATATATATAGATATATATATACTACTTGCTATTCCTTTAATGCCTGTACTTCCTCAGGCTTTGAAATACTAGTGCAGCTACTTAGATTTTGTTTGGTTTGGGAGGTGATGTTTTTTAGTTTTTTTACTTTGCCACGTGGAAAATCAGTGTTTTTAGTGTGTTGTGTGCTACTATAATAAGACATCACAACCTGGGTAATTTACAAAGAAATATATATTCCCTCATAGACCTGTGGACTGGAAGTCTCCAATCAGAGGGCTTTTTGCTGCATCATCTCACAAAAGAAGGCAGCCTGGTAAGACAGAAGGAGGCTGCTGAACTCACCCTGTTTAAAGGCATCAGTCATGGGGCTGGAGTCCTCGTGGACTAGCCACCCTCTGTAGGTCTGGATTCTCCATACTTACTACACATTAAATTCCCAATGATTTTTGAAGGGGTCAGACATGCAAACCAAGCATTCATAACCTGAGGTAAACATTTCCTTAAAGTTAATTTAATTTTCCCCCTTTCCTTTTTCAGGACAAATATCATGCGCTATAAGATCTTTGCTTTTTTACTGTCCATAATGGGCACACAAATACTTGCTGAATGAATAAAATAAATGCATGACCCAAACATTTCAAAGCTACTGAAACACAAAGAAAGGGGCAGGCACGCTGTTCAGAGATGGCTTTGGGAAAACTGAAATAACTCTATTTCTTGGCCTGGTACATGGTACATTGGAGTTCATTCTACATTGTTTTTTTTTGTTTTTAACATACATGTTTCCTTACCTTTTTACAATAAAAAATTAAAAATTAATCAACAGAATACTACTACCAGTAGCACAATAAATTATGAGTACATACCTCACTTTGTGGCTCCTGGATAACTTTATAGAGGGATGAAACTAAAGAGCCCTTGTCTTTCAAATTTGTGGCATAATTTGGTAAAGATGTTTCTGGCAGCGTCTAAAGAAATGTAAAAAATATATTTTACTTTTATAAAATTCCAAAACAGACAAATCCATACAAACAGAATGTAGTTTAGTTAGTTATTACCGGAGATTGGAGGTGGGAAGGAACAATAGGAGTGACTAACAGACATAGATTTTCTTTAGGGGAGATGAAAATGTCCCAGAATTAGATATTCATGTTGCCTGCAATACTGTAAATACACAATAAATCAATGTACTTCTCACTTTAAAATAATGACCTTTCTTTTTTCCATAATGGAGATTGAACTGAGGCCCTTTGCACTGAGCTATGTCCTAGGCCTTTATTTTATTTTTTTTATCTTAAGTCAGGGTCTTACTAAGTTGGTCAGGTGGGATTCAAATTGTAACCCTACTACTTTATCTTCCCAACTGCTAGGATTACAGGCATGGATCATAAGACTTGGTCTAAAATAGTAAATTTTATATGATATACATTATATCTCAAAATATTCAAGGTAAAACAAAAAATACATTTTATCCTCTTATCATCACAGGAATGTAAATTAACATCAAAATCCCATCTTTAATCACAGTTCAGGGTTAGAAATGAGAATGTATAATACTAAAGGTATATTTTTATTGCATGTTATTAATTTCATCAGCTATGTTGATACTGCTTGCATTCTAAAGAATCTAGTAATGCTTCCACACAAAAGGCACAGGGGATTATCTGATCCAGGTAACTGCTGAGCACATGTTCTCATTGTTGAGCTTAGGCTGCTCTATAACTTTACAAGTTGAGTGGAAAACCTGGACTTCTCAGAACTGGAAAAAAAGATATCAACATTATAGTAAAAACTAGTTCTTCTAACACCATTTAATCATACTGTAGATAGCATGTCTCAAGATATTTCTCACTGGGTTGAGGATTTAGCTCAGTGGTTCTGGCATCTACCTGACAAGCAAAAGTTCTCGAATTTGATCCCTGCTAACCACATACCACAATGCCAGGTGTGGTGGCTCACCTATAATCCCAACACTTGGGAGGCAAAGGTAGGAGGATTACTGAGTTTGAGGCTGACCTGGGTACATAGTGAGCTCAGGGCCAGCCTGAACTACAAAGCGAGACTCTGTCTCCAAAAAAAAAGATATTTCTTAGTCATTCTAAGATATACACTATTTCTTAGGTTTTTT
>PVIR01013819.1:23744-41602 GCA_004026965.1 Petromus typicus
CACAATCCTCCTGCCTCTGCCTCCCGAGTGCTGGGATTACAGGCATGAGCCACCACGCCCGGCACTGTGGTATGTGGTACTGGTTGCTGCTGGGTGTGGGTCTCCACACCCAGTATTGTTATGTGGTTACCGGGGAATCGAACCCGGGTCCTTGCGCTTGCGAGACAGGCGCCGGAACCACTGAGCTAACTCCCCGGCCAGATATACACTATTTCTTATATAACCATCCTATCTCTTAATATTTCATGATTTAACATATGATAACACATATAGACGCACTTTTGCATAATAGGCATGTTAAAATTAAATCATATAAATTTTATATGAAAAATAAAGGATATTTGATTCATTTCCACTTTATGATGAGTTGCTTAAAAAAACTGTATCATTTCTTCAACCATATCTCTTGGTACAAAGCCTCATACTCAAATCTTCGCACAAAGAATGTATAACAGAATAATAGAACAAAATATAAAAATTGCCAGTGTTTATACTTATAATGATTCTTTAAGAACAGGCATAGCCTGGCACGGTGGGGTTTACCGGTAATTCAGGCACTCTGGGAAGCTGAAGTTGGAGGATTACAAAATCAAGCCTAGCCTGGGAAACTTAGCAATTCAGCAAGACCTGGTCTCAAAAATATAATACAATAAGGGCTGGAGATGTATCTTACTGTAAAGGCCCTAGGTTCAATTTCCTGTATTGTTAAATAAATAAATAAAGTCATATTTCACCTAAGTTTCATAAGTAAATTGATTTTTAAAAATTTAATAAAAGTTTTGTTTACCAGAATGGTAGGTAAGTAAACATGAATTATTGGAAACCTTCCACCATTCAGGCTATAGTGGGAAAGTGGCTTTACTGCACTGCTTACATAAAGAGGGGATTAGGGCATTCTTCAATATTTCAAAACCAACTAACAAAAGATCTCCAGGCAACATTGTTTTTCTGTTATTTGATCAAAAGTAAGCTAATACTGGGGAAAGTTACATAAAGGCGAATAACAGTCAAATAAACAAGAAGATTTCTAATCCTCTGAATAAAAATCCTGTTTATGTATAAAATATATTTTACATAATTTATATGTTTACTTATATAGCTATAAAATTTAAGAAAAAGTTAATTAAAATACACATCTTAAAAACTATCAGGCCAGGGACTTAGCTCAGTGGTTCCAGCATCTGCCTTGCAAGCACAAGGTTCCAGGTTCAATCCCTGGTAACAACATACAATAATGCCGAGCATTGTGATTCACACCCACCAGCAATTAGTACCACATACCACCATGCTGGGGGTGGCTCATGCTTATAATCCCAGCACTCAGGAGGTAGAGGCAGGAGGACTGCTGAGTTCAAAGCTGAGTCCAAAACCAGCCTAAACTACAAAGCGAGACCTTGTTTCAAAAAACTAAAAATAAAACAAAACAAAAACTATCAGTGGGAATAATAATATCCGATGCAGGCTAACACTGAACCATTCACTAAAATAACAAATTATAATTTCCACTCTATGTGGTAATTAAACTTATTACATTTCACTCATAACTCTATTATATTTTGATTTTTATAAATGTGGGGAAAGTTACTTTGGAGAGGTGTAAAACTGCAACTTAAAAATGCTGACCCAGGCCAGGGATTTAGCTCAGTGGTTCTGGGGTCTGCCTGGCAAGCCAAAGTTCGATCCCCAGTAACCACACACCATAATACCAGGCTTGTGGCTCATCACAATAATCCCAGTACTTGGGAGGCAGAGGCAGGACTGCCGCAAGTTCAAGGTTAGCCTGGGCTACATAGCGAGTCCGGCGCCAGCCTGAATTACAAAGCAAGCCCCTGTATAAAAAATTTTTAAAAAATAAAAAAAATGCAACTCTGGGCTGGGGATTTAGCTCAAGTAGTACTATGCTATGCCTACCGTGGAAGCACAAGGGCCAGAGTTCAATTCTTGGTACCACTAAAATTAAAGAATTTTAAACAAATGAAAAGAATTTTTTTTTTCAAGAGGTGACTGTGCCAGGCATGGTGGTGCATGCCTGTAATACTAGCACTCAGGAGGCAGAGCTAGGAGGATTGCTATGAGTTCGAGGCTAGCCTGAACATTTCTTCCCCCAAGAATACACTGAATACACTGTAGCTTGTATATTGTTATAACGATCTCCTATTTTGAGTGATTACTGTATTCTTACTGAGAAACCTTGTTGTCTAAAACCATAAATTATCAAGAACTTTATTTAAACATGCATCAACATCGCCTTCTTGCCCGGAGGATCTAAGTCACTGTGACAAAAGAACCAGCTTTGAATTCAGCTTGAATTACAAAGCAAGACCTTGTCTCAAAAAACTAAACAAACTTAAAAAAAAAAAAAAAATGGTGATTGACGATCCCCAGTACAACAAAAAATAAATACATACAAATAAAAATGGAGGCTGAGAAACTTAAGATCTAAAAAAAGATGGAAAAGCTTAAGAACCATTATAGAAAACATTTAAATATTCTTGTATTGTACCATTTCATAAGAAATCTTTGCATCAGCCTACATTTCTCATGTTTCAGAAGGAAGAAATGAAGATGAAAAGTAATAATGGGAATTTATGTTAAGATTATTCTTGGCAAAATTTGAAGAAAAACAAATGCTTCATACTGACGTATCATTTGGCAGATGTTTTTTTTTTAAATCTAAGGAGGTGATATAGATTGGGTGGAAGAGAATTAATGAAGAAGGACAGATGGGTAAGAAACCAATACATAAAACAATCCTGTTCAACAATACCATACATAAGACTGACTTTGAGTCACACATTGAGATTCAGTGACTATTGGAAAATCAAAAATATTACAAGTCTGAAAATCTATAGATGAATATATACACAGCATAAAGGAAAAATAAACAATCTCAAAGAAAATATTTTACAAATAAATTTTTGAAATGAAAGATAAATTCTTTAGGAAATTTTTTTTTTTTAAGGTTTTTTTGAGACAGGGTCTCACTTTGTGGTTCAGGCTGGCCCTGAGCTCAGCCTCAAACTCACGTCACAGCAATCCTCCTGCCTCTGCCTCCCGAGTGCTGGGATTACAGGCATGAGCCATCACGCCAGGCACTGGTATGTGGTACTGGTTGCCGCTGGGGTGAGTCTCCACACCCAGTATTGTTATGTGGTTACCGGGGATTGAACCCAGGTCCTTGCGCTTGCAAGACAGGCGCCGGAACCACTGAGCTATATCCCTGGCCCTCTTTAGGAAATTTTAAAGTGAAATCACAACTACTTATTGGTATGTTAAGAAAATACCAATGAGAGATCATATCTAGAAAGTAAGCAGCTTTTTCAAAGATCTAAGAATGTTCTAGAAGAAATGATATTCAACTATTAAACTTGACAATTTCTAGCACCTGATCCTCCAAATAAAAATACATAAACAAACCATATAAAAGACTTTTGAAACAGAAAAAAAGCTTTAAAACATCTCAAATGCTTACTTACAAAGATAAAAGAAGTAGGAAAAAAAACCCCACAAAACTTAAACTAGTAAAATATGTAGAAAGCACTAAATACACTATATAGTGCACTTTTGCAGCATTCTACATTACTAAATGATGACTTAGGGAATCCACAGAAGGGTATTTAATTCATGACTAAAAGTAAAAAATCTACCAGCCATTCATCAGACTTAGACAAATAAGACCAACTGAAAAATTAACAGAGAATATTTCTTCTCTCAAGAATACATTGAATACATTGTATCTTGTATACTGTTGTAACAATCTCCTATTCTGAGTGATTACTGCATTCTTACTGAGAAGCCTTTTGTCTAAAACCATAAATTATCAAAAACTTTATTTAAACATGTATCAGCAAGAACAAGATATCGCCTTCTTGCCTGGAGGATCTAAATCACTGTGACACAAGAACCAGCTTTGATTTCCAACACAGGTGCACATCTTCAGAGAAAGGGTTTCTGAATACAGTATGCCAAGTCTATGTTAACTTTGTAGTTTTCAAGACAATAGGATCCTGGGTCTATTGTGAAGTCCAGACCAGATGTCAACACAGCCCTGCTTTGTTTTGAGCCCATCAAAACACTGCTTTATACATTTCATGTATCCTTCTTTCAAATTCTATACTAATTTTTTTTGTTTGGTGAGATACCCTCATTACACCTGTTGTACAGCCTCCCTCGCACCAACAAGCCCATAAGCCTGACATTGTCAGATTCTAAGTTTGTCCCTGCGATCTTAGGCCGATGGGCTGGATAAAATCAAAATGAAAGCTATAGCTCAAACTCTTCACTACTCTGATTTATGATCATAACACTCATATATGATACAAGAGTAAGGGGAAGGAATTAGATGGTTTAAAGAACACAGTTTTAGCTATCACACAGAGAGTTCCTGGTATAAGAAAGCATGTTTCATTTTCTTTATCAATTACTTAAAGGTTATGTACTCAGCCACTATATGAGCCAACTAGGAAAAGATACACTAGTAAAGAGCAGGGTAATGTCTTCCTATCCTTTCCTAATTGTCAGTCCTGCCTACTTCCCTTGCCTACCATAACCCTGACAGGAGAAAAATTCTGTCAATAAATCATTTTTAGTCAATGAAAAATGATATCACCATTCTTAGTACTGCTGTGAAAGAGAGAAAATAAACAAATGAATAAACTTTTTGAGCCACTTGTATGACAGAAACTTCCTAGAAAAGATTATGTGTAAATAGATCCTTATTAAGATATATTAGTACACACTTCTCCCACAGTTATCTAGCCTTTTAGTTATATAAAATTTAAAAGCCTGAAATTTAAACCCAGACAAACCTTCTTTGTACTATACTAGAACAGTAAATATTACCTTAAATTCTGACAACCATTCTTCCACAACCCCTCTCTCTGAAGTGAACATCTTCCCACATCTGTTCCAAGCCTTCAGTCTGAAAATTAACACAGAAAACTGTTAAAAATTTGAATTTATTTTATTCACAGTCAGATTATAGAAATAATCCTATAAAGATGTTGCTTCTATTTGTAGAATTAAAGTACTTCCAATAAAACTTACTATATTTACTTCAAGACAAATGTGTATATATAAGCCTTAAAATGTAAAAATTTTGACAAAATTATAAATATCATAACAAAGATATTGGCTCTGCAATTTTTGTTCAGCTTGCAGGAATGCTAGCTATAAAACATACTGAAAATTTTTCCATAGATTCAGTTCAATAACTTCACAAAAGATCATCTTAAAATTAGACATGTTTGGAAACAGCAAAAGAAATGCACCAAAACTGACTCTATAGAAAGAATTTAAGTAATCTGTTTAATTTTTAGTTTCTTATAATAATAATTACAATTTGGTATCTTGACAGATTTATACTTATCTTAAAAAGTAAAAGATTAATATTCCAGATAATATCTTATATTTAGCAACAGTTTTTCAGAAGATTGGGGTTTATTTAAGTATAAATAAGAAAAGAGAAAGGTGAAGGAAATATGAAAGCTCAATCTTAAGAGGAATGTTATTAAGTACAATATATTATTTTCATCCATCTATGAACATGGGAGTAAACTGAGGAACTCTTTCCTAAAGGAGTATTTTTTCTCTACCTAAACTTCCTCTCTGATTCACAAGTGTTTTTTAAAAAAACTTTTTATCAGCTTTATAATGTAGTAGAAACTTGAGGCAGAACTGCCAGAGACTGAATCCTGATTCTACTGTTTGGGTTGCCGACTTTAGCTCAAGTGGTTACTTCCTCACTCCGGGCTTCTCCTCTGACTCTATGTTTACCTGGAGTATAATATTGTCTTGTTTTTTCATCAGTGAAAAAATGATAATTACAGAACTTATTTCAAAAGATGATTGTGAGGATTAAATTTTTAAAAGCTAAGAAAAAGCACTTGTACATGACAATGTCATGATAGATAGATGTATACCCAGCACATTTAAAGAACATACATATAAATTATTAAGAAAAAGAGAAACAAATGAATAGGAAAACATAACTATCAATCAAGTTGAAATTTAATACACAGTAGGTACTCAGCTTTGCTAGTCATCTGGGAAATGTCAATTAAAAGACACCACAAAATATACTACACACACAAGTACATATGCACCAAAGTATGGCTAGAATGAAATATAATACCACATATTTAAAAAGATATGAAAACAATCAGAACAGTCACACACAACTAATGTGAACGTAAATTGATACAAAATCTTGAGAAAGTCTGGAAATAGGTATCCTCTAAGCTTGAATACATGCATACTCTCTGCATCTAAAAATATCATCCATAAAAATATACACAATAGGAATATGTAAAATATTCTCTGAAATATATGTTCAGGAATGTTCATCAGAACAGTAATTTTATTTATTTATTTATTTGTTTGTTTGTTTGTTTGGAACAAGATCTGTGTAGTTCAGACTGACCTTGAACTTACTATGTAGCCCAGGTTGGCTTCGAATTCACAGCAATCCTCCTGGCTTAGCTTCCTGAATGCTAGGATTATAGGCATGTATCCCTACATCCAGCCAGAAGAGTAATTTTTAAATAGCTAAAAACTAATATCCATCAATAGTAAAATAGGTGAAATTAGTAAATATACATAGTATTATAGCCAATAAAATATATTTATGAATGAAAAAATTAAAATTAAGTCAGTGTCATAATGTTGGGTAAAAGAAGACAGACAAAGCATATAATTATATTTATATAAACTTCAAAAACAGGTAAAATTAATCCATTGTGTTAGAAGTTGGGACAGTGGCTGTTCTTGAGGGGTTTATCTCTTGGGTTCTGGTGATACTCTACTTCTTTTTTTTTTTTTTTTTTTAGGTTTTTTTGAGACAGGGTCTCGCTTTGTGGTTCAGGCTGGCCCTGAGCTCAGCCTCAAACTCACATCACAATCCTCCTGCCTCTGCCTCCCGGGTGCTGGGATTACAGGCATGAGCCACCACGCCCGGCACTGTGGTATGTGGTACTGGTTGCTGCTGGGTGTGGGTCTCCACACCCAGTATTGTTATGTGGTTACCAGGGAATCGAACCCGGGTCCTTGCGCTTGCAAGACAGGCGCCGGAACCACTGAGCTAACTCCCCGGCCCGATACTCTACTTCTTAATGTAGCTGCTAACTTACAGCGTACATTTAGTGTGAATCCACCAAGCCTAACCACTTGTAATTTGAGAATTTTGCTATGTATGTTACACATAAGTAACATCAATCAACCCCAAGTGTCTAATCTCACACCTGATAGAGATCAAATGGGAACTCTCTGTATAGCTGAACTCACAGGAATATCCACTAGTTTAACATGTATACATGAATGAAATGTTCTCTCCACACTTCTTTGTCTTCTGCAGAGCTCAAAAGAGAATCAGAAAAATGTCTCTCAACCCAGAAACTTCCAGTCTCACCACAACTGTCTGCCTTAGGCCTATAAAGATTAATCTTATAATTCCCTTCATCCCTCTTGATGTCAGGTACCACAAACAACTACGGACTCTGATATGACACTCATCTTTCATACAGAAAGCTCTGTAACTCTCTGCACATCCTCTATCTTGATCTTACCTCCTATCCCACCCTAATTCTGGAAGGGGGGGAATCTCTCCATGGTGTCCTAAGAAGCTAACAGTGTAGAATCAGCAAAATCTTCAGTAGTTCTCTGAATGTTGCTTTCTCCTTTTTCAGAAACACTGCTTTCCCTGCATATAACCTTCTTAAAGAAAGACTGCTATCTATCCCTCACATAGCCCTGAAAGAAGCTGCTAGGCCTAGAGGTAAAGTGCTGGAGCCAGCCGGGCAGAGCAATGGGGTCCTCCAGCCAGAGGGGTTAGGATATGAGAAAAATGATTGACAGGACAGCAGGACCTTGGAAGGGCTCATCAGTCAATACTGAGTGAGTGCCACGTTTATTTCTCAGGTCTCTTTTATACCCTAAAAACTAGGTCTGTTAAATGACTTCATCAATCACAAGCAAAGGTTAAAAATAATCACAGGATATTTCAAGGAATCAAGCAAATACAGCAACCTGGGGTAATCAATTTTCAGTTCTTTACAGATTCTATCTATATTCTATCTGGGTTAATACTTCCTTAGAATTTTAACTTAACCACAGATATATATCATATATTCTGACACAGTTGTTAATCCATCAGGAAAGAACAGGAGTTGTGCCATGTTACTTAATTATCTCACAAGTCACAGTATAGAGAGTAAACACAATCAGTCTCACCAACATGGCGTTCTTGTTTAACTGAGTTGTTATCATGCATACCTTGGAGACATAGGTCATTTAGCCCACTTCCTCAGGAACAAGCCATCTTGGGGTTAATTTTAAATCGGCCAGGGCAGCAACCACAGAGGGGGTTGCAGATCTTTGTCACTGACCTTTGGTAGCCTCCTTAACAGTGCAGAACTCCTGATGATAACTCAGTGCAGCACCAGAGGTGACCATCTTAAAGGAGAATGGCTAAATTCCTGAGGTGCGGCTCCCAAACAGTAAAGTAGGTCTCCTCCACTCTCCATTTGCAACTCCAGATCATCTTCCTTCTTTCCCCTCAAACTATCTACCCAGCACCAATCCCAGCTCAGCTGCCCTGGCCCTGCTCTGTAGCTTCTGATTCTTAAATGATCTTAGCTCCTTGTTCATTCCCACTCTTCTAAATTGCTCTTAAATTTTTGGTGATTTTTATCTTACAACCTAGACCTTTAATTCCTAGAACACTCCTCCAACCCTACTGATTTCTTCCCAATCTCAGCTATTCAATCTTATGGTCATAACCTACATAAGCTGTTATGCAAACTGTTTTCAAACATTTTGAGCATGAGCACCTCATACTCGTAAATATTGAGCCAACCGGAATGAATGCCTAAATTGGCAAGGCTGTGACAAGCTGAACAACAAAATGAGTAATGTAGTATTGAAATACAAAGTATTAAAAGCAAAAATGAGGCCAAATTAATATAAATGAATTATTAAATAAATATGAATAACAGATATATCTTCCTGACAGAAGAATTCCCAATGTTAAATGCAGAATCTCTTGCTTCCAGTAGGAAGACCTTAGTACCTGCTTTCTCACTGAGGGTGAGCTGGATATAGTGATTCATTTAGAAAGAAAACAATATGAGAAGGGGAAATAGTAACTGTGTAGTGAAGAAAACTGGCAAACATTTCCTTTATCAAGATTAACAACAACTGGAATGGCATGTGACTGTCACATATGTGACATTCTTTTCAAAAATCCATAAACTGAATGTAATCATGTGAAAAATACTATATAAAACTCAATGTAAGAGATGTCCTTCAAAAGATCTGAAACAGTACTTTTCAAAACTGGCATAACCATGAAAAGCAATTAAGACTAAGAAAATCTCAGAGAAAAAAGGAGGCTAAGATAAAATAACTAGTAAGTGCAAGATGATACCTTGAACTGGATCCTGGAAAAGAAAAAGACAATGAAAAATCAGTGAGATTCTAATAAAGCGTGGAATTTAAAAATCATGAGATGCTAATCACAATATACAATGGTAGCATGGGGTGAGGATTTAGCTTAAGTGGCATCACACCTACTTTAAAATGGTAATGTAAGATGCCAACAAACAGTAGGCATCTTTTTTTTGTTTGTTTGTTTCCAAGGATGGATCTCAGGACCCTGTGCTTGAGAAGCAGGTGCCGGACCACTGAGCTGACTCTCTGGGCAGAACACTGGGAATACAAAAGTGGATGTGTGGTATGAAAAGATTCTCTATACTATATTTGCAACTATTCTATAAATATAAAGTCTTTGAAATAAAAAAACTGAGATCCCCAAAAAGCTTATTTATTTATGTAGGTTAATATATTAATATTTACTGTGCCCTAAGATTGTAGGAATTAAATTTTCAAATGGTACCTTTATAGTTTTAAATTATAAAGTTAAGTTTTAACTTTAATTAAAGTTAAGTTAAGTAACTTTAATTACTAAATCAGGCCAGCTCCTAGGGAATACACACACACACACACACAAACATACATACACACAGAGGCACATGCACACAATAGGTATGTTAGGTAATGAATATGCTAATTTGCTTGATTTAATTATCTCATAATGTATAAATGCAACAAAACTGTATGTTGGATACCATAAAAATATACTATTTTTATTTGTTAATTATATCTTAATAAGTGAAAAAAAACCAAATCTACATTTTGTAGAACTACAGTTTTTTCAGGTGGTTTCTTTAAACTTCATGAAAGGAAAATTAAAAGAGGGAGTACAGTATATAAATATTAAAATGAGAACTAAAAACTTAATGATATGGGAAGTAACACAATGCAATTCTGTAAAGGACAGGATAATTATTTAAAGAAATAGAAGATGAAAAGTCAATAGTGTCTGGCTGCTGAGTGAAGATTTTCCTAATTCTTATCATATATCGTAACATTATACTTTTAAGAAAACACTTCCTTCCATTTGCCCTAAGCTCAAAGATGAGTAACAGTTATGACTAAAGGTTATCACTTAAGATTAGGTAGGGCAGGAAGTAAAATGATGGCAAAATAGATACAATGATTTAAAGATTGCTTTTCTCTACCAATAAGCAGCAAGTTCTCTACAGTCTAGCCCACTTCTACTGTCTAATAGGTAACCTATTAAAATGATGACAAAGACTTGATGATATAACTTTATACATTTTTATAAACTTAACTAGTTAAATGAAGTAATATTCAAAATATATTCTCACATTTTAAAAAAATCTTTATTCTTTTCAAAGATAAAAAGAACAAAATTAAGATAGAAGTTTCCTGCTGTGTGCCTAATTTCCTTTTATTTCTCAAATATATTCTGCAGTATTTAAAATTATATTAGATAGCTCCCTAAATTTACACAGCATTTCATAATCTGCAAAAATAACTCTTTATATTTTCAATATATAATAAAACCTTTCTAAACCTAGTATCTTATTTTCAGTTCCTACATTATATTCTTATCTTAAATCTAATGATTACTAAATTTCATTTTTTTAAGTGTTGTCAACAGAAACATAACTTTGGGTTCTTTGTTTTGTGTGGAGAAGTTTTATTATTTTGTTGTTGGTGGTACTAAGGTCTGAAACCTACCTTTGCACTAAGACATATCCCCAACCTTTTTTATTTAAATCACTGAATTGCTCAGGCTGGGCTTGAACTTGCAAACCTCCTGCCTCAACCTTCCACAGAGTCCTGGGGTTACAAATGGACACCATCACAACCTACTAGAGATATATAACATCATAATTGCTTTATTATTACCCAGCTGGAGAAAAATACATAAAAAACAACTTGAACTGTAAAACTGAAAATTTCTTTACTCCTACCATTTCACATTATCTCCATAATGAGGTACTAATTATAAACTATGACAAAAATTTTTACAGCCATTTGCCTCATATATCATTTCTATAATTTTATAGAACAACCAAATTTCTATACATGTCACATGGATTGTGACAGATCATGAAGTTCTAAACTTCTATTCTACAGAATGAGGTCACTTAGTAGTTAAATTAAGTGCTACCACAAGATAATCAAAAGCTTAGGTGAATTTCAGGGATACAAAGCAGAAGAAAATGTTCAAATTACATTACAGAACAAACCATTTAATAATTGACCAATCAATTGAAGAGTCCTGTGAAGGAGTAGAGGGTCTGTGTTGTTCTTTTAAAGTGTTGCTTGGCCGGGGAGTTAGCTCAGTGGTTCCGGCGCCTGTCTTGCAAGCTCAAGGACCTGGGTTCGATCCCCAGTAACCACATACAATACTGGGCATGGAGACTCACATCCAGCAGCAACCAGTACCACATACCACAGTGCCAGGCGTGGTGGCTCACACCTGTAATCCCAGCACTCAAGAGGCAGAAGCAGGAGGTTTGCTGTGATGTGAGTTTGAGGCTGAGCTCAGGACCAGCCTGAACCACAAAGCAAGACCCTGTCTCAAAAAAAAAAAAAGTATTGCTAGTTGCCTCACTGCCTACCTGTGTCCTCTAGTGAATAAGGTAGCTGGAGGTAGAATGAACATAAGTTATAGAGCCAGTAAAAGAGATGTGAGGTCTTTCTAAAAGCCCATTAGGTGGGCTTATTTTCTCTATACACTATAAAACAGGTATCCAGTTATTGAGAGCAGATATTTATTCAAGGAATTTTTTTTTTTTTGACTAAGCATCTTTTGCCTAGTCTTTGGACAAATAACACCATATTAGGATATCAGTGTGTTATGACTACCAGCCCATTGTGTTTATGTTGATAAAACTAAAACAAGAGCAGGGAAAATATCAATTCCTCCTCTCATTTTTCATTTCCATCTTTCTATTTTGAAATCCTCTAGAATATATTGTCCCGGAAAAGATATCTGATTTGAATTCTAATAAGAGAAGTTAAAAAGAAGTATTTTTTAACAGCCATATTGATATCTGTACTAATCCCATTGACTGCTTTGACCAAAAGAACACACCAAATACAACCACCAAAAAACCTTTGAGGCCAGGCCTTAAGAAATCTGCAGCTTCAATGTTCATGCATATAGGATTCTCTCCCTCTTAGAATCCAGTTGCCACACTGTATAATGCCCAAACCACTATGGAAGACTCCATGAAAAAAAACTGAGATCCTTGTTGAGCTACCAGGTAAGAAGAATCAAGCACCAGCCACATGACTGAAGCATCTTAGACAGCCCAGTCAAGTTAAGCCTTCAGACGACTGCAGCTTCTACCAATAACACAGAGTAGATTCATCCAGATAAATCCACTCACTTCGTATTTCTGAGATATAATAAATAGTTGCTATTTGAAGCCACTAAGTTTGAAGGTGATTTGTTAGGCAGAAATAAATAACCAAAGTATTATTTGAATCAAACATTTAAGACATAACACCTTTGTGCAAGGCTCTATTTCAACTGCTATTGGAGAATATTAGGTTGAGCAAAGATGCAGTCCCTGCCATCAAGGAATTAGATTTTTTCCCCCAGAATTTATAATAAAACCTACTGTAACAACTTCTAAACTGCCTGAGAAAGGTGATTTCTTTATGCTTTTTTTTTTTGCTTGATTACTATTATTAGCCATTGCAAACACTGAGGAAGACTTGGCTAGAATTCAAAGTTTAGAGAAACTCATGCCACAGAACAATATAAAGCTGACTATTAACCACAATCATTATAACTGCTATGTATACTTATATCACAACTGCCACTATATTATATAATTTATTAATTTAGTATAAACACTGTTACTACATATATGCTGATACTGGCTCCCCAGAATTTTCCTGAGATGTCAAATAATTTTATTTAAATTTTCAGTCAACAAAAACTGTTTCATTTTTATTTTTCTGCTCTATATTACATCTCTAAAACTTTTGATATACTTAACATAACTTATAAAGACTCAATACAATGAAGAATTGATGTTTGACAGACTAACTCTTTTTATTGAGAACATCAGTTTAAAATGTGCTATTGAGAGAAAATATTAATTTTTTTTAATATTTAATACTAAATTCAATGTTCTTTTATTAATGTAGTAGGTTTTCATCTGTCTAGGATTATTTAAGTAAAACTCATGAAAATCCAAGTCTACACTAGGAGATTCTTAAAAATCCTCACTCATCCTATATCTATATGAAAAAATAAAATATTCAAAAGCAAAATGAGTAAAATATGTAATATTAGGCCGGGTTAGCTTAGTGGTTCTTGTGCCTGCCTTGCAAGTGCAAGGTCCTGGGTTCGATCCCTAGTAACCACATACAACAATGCTGGGCATGGAGACTCACGCCCAGCAGCAATCAGTACCACATACCACAGTGCCAGGTGTGGTGGCTCATACCTGTAACCCCAGCACTCGGAAGGCAGAGGCAGGAGGATTGCTGTGAGTTCAAGGCTGAGCTCAGGGCCAGCCTGAATTACAAAGTGAGACCGTGTCTCAAAAAAAAAAAAAAAAATGTAGGAGGCCAGAGATATAGCTCAGTGGTTCTGGCGCCTGTCTTGCAAGCGCAAGGACCCGGGTTCGATCCCCGGTAACCACATAACAATACTGGGTGTGGAGACTCACCCCAGCAGCAATCAGTACCACATACCACAATGCTGGGTGTGGTGGCTCACGCCTGTAATCCCAGCACTTGGAAGGCAGAGGCAGCAGGATTTCTGTGATGTGAGTTTGAGGCTGAGCTCAGGGCCAGGCTGAACCACAAAGCAAGACCCTGTCTCAAAAAACCTTTAAAAAAATGTAATATTAAATAAAATTTATTACCCTGTTAGACATTTTCACAGGAAAGGATATATGTAGACAACTACAAAATCATTATGTCCAATACTATACTGCCTCAAAATATAATCTGAGTACATAGGTTGTTTTCGTGTTGGTTTTTTAAAAAGGGATGATTTTTTATCAATTTCATAGCAAAATCCAGAGAATCATTCTATTTATAATACATGCCTTCAAATTAACCACAAATTTGGGGGCTAACAAACCCTGTATTCCACAAAAAAGAGAAAGGAGACAGAACAACAAGATTGGTAACTGTATAATAAAATCATCAACAAATACATTTTTAGTCTAACAGGAAACCACAAGTCATAAACCATAGTACAGAATAGAATGCTTTTAAAAAATGTTAAACCACTGAGGTACGTGTTGTTGTAATATCAACAAGTCCTCAACTCACCTCACTCACTGACTGCTCATATCTAAAAAGAATCTAATTTGTCAGTACATTACACACGATTTTATTTAAGGCTGTTAGAATGTTAGCAGAGGGGGTTGGGGAAGAATACTTGTTATTATTTTGCCAAAATTGAAAGGCAGAAACAGCCGTACAACAAGGGCTTCAGGAAATTTGACCTAAAGGCTAGAAACTAGAATGTAAATCTCTGTTTTCTACAGATAGTGCATCTACTATCACTTCTCTGCTTTGTTCAGTACATGTGTTGTATTAGTTATTTGCTGAACAGTTTTCTAACGTACTGTGCAGTTATTTAAGCCTATCATGACCTTTCAGTTCCAGGCCTACACTCTCATCTGCACCAAACCTGTATCTTTCAATTTCCCATTTTTAAATTCTTGAAAAAAAAACTTTGATTGCATCACTTCCTTATTCTGAGCCTGACTACATACTGAGTGGCCAACACAGAAATTGGCTGCCCTTGGGATATATGTGTCACCTTGGTCTAACATTTGAAATCAAGGCTATGGACTCATGTAGATAGAGGCCTTATTTACGAGTCACTTTCCATGGGCAGAAATGGTAAACATATCTATTATCTACTGTAAATATAGTAACCCAAAAGAAATCTACCAGGGTACAACAGTTTTATCATGCAAACCTAAAATTTTATACCTTTCCATAGCCATCCAACTTCATAGAAACAGCTCACATTAGGCTTAGACTCAGCAAAAACCTAAGAACCTTTTCATTAAAAACTGCTTGGATTTAGCTCAGTGGTTCCAGCACCTGCCTTGCAAGCACAAGGGCCCAGGTTCAATCCCCAGTAACCACATACAATACTGGGTGTAGTGACTCACGCCTACCAGCAATCAGTACTATATTTCACAGTGCTGGGCATGATGGCTCATGCCTGTAATCTCAGAACTCAGGAGGTGGAGGCAGGAGGATTGCTATGAATTCCAGGCTCTCCTGGGCTACATAGTGAGATTAGGGCCAGCCTGAACTACAAAGCAAGACTGTTTAAAAAAAAAACAAAAAACCCTGTATTCAAACTAGGTCACTTTTTATTTTTTGAGACAGGATCTCACTTTTTGTAGTTCAGGCTGGCTCTGAGCTCAGCTTTGAACTCAGCAATCTTCTTCTCTCTGCCGTCCAAGTGCCTGGATTACAGGTATAAGCCCTCATTCCCAAAACTGTGGTTTGTGGTACTGATTGCTGGTGGGTGTGAGTCACCACACCCAATATTGTTGTATGTGGTTACTGGGAATCAAATCTGGGCTCTTGGACTTGCAAGGCAGGTGCTGGAACCACTGAACTAAATCCCCAGGCCCAGGTCACTCTTTTTTTTTTTCTTTTTTTAGGTTTTTTGAGACAGGGTCTCACTTTGTGGTTCAGGCTGGCCCTGAGCTCAGCCTCAAACTCACATCACAGCAATCCTTCTGCCTCTGCCTCCCTAGTGCTGGGATTACAGGCGTGAGCCACCACACCTGGCACTGTGGTATGTGGTACTGATTGCTGCTGGGTGTGAGTCTCCACGCTCAGTATGGTATGTGGTTACTGGGATCGAACCGGGTCCTTGTGCTTGCAAGACAGGCTCCGGAACCACTGAGCTAACTCCCCGGACCAAGGTCACTCTTAACCTGTAACTATTCACTTGATTTTTTAACATCTAAATTACAATGTAGCCTTATTAAATTGGATCATACACAACAGAAACATTTGTTCAATGAATAAATGAACAAGCTTTAAAATGTTTGCCAGTTTGGGCCCTGACTTTCATTCTCAGATTTTAATATAACATTTATCCCAATGATTAACCATCCAAAGTAGTTGATATAGCAGGCAATAAAAGTCATCCTGAAACCAACAGATTTTATACTACAGAAAGGTAAGGTATCAGAGCTAGAGACATGCTATAAAGCTATTTATGAAGAGGCAATTGTTAGTGCTACGGGAATAAATGACTTTTTCAAAAATGGATATAATCTAAGTATGGGGCTGCAAACTAATGAATATCCATGATAAGAGTATTTACTATGTTAAAGGAATTTGGTCGACAGTAAGGGAGATTTTTAAGTAGGCCAATAAAATCTAAATCTCTGGAACAGATAATAGAAGAAACATCAAGGAGGAAAGGAGTAAATGTGTACAAGAATCAATTATCAGTAAGTACCTGATTGTCTAAGAAGATGGTACAGAAAAGATCAATGGAATGAAATCATCGAAAGCCGGGTATTTTGTTTCTTGAGTTACTGAGATTTAGACCCAGTACCTCAAGCATGTTAGGCAAACATTCTACTACTGAGCTACATTCCCACTACTTTTTATTTTGAGACAAAGTGTCACCCAGAAGCCCAAGATGACCTAAAACACGCAATCCTCTTGCCTTCGCTGCTCTAGCAGAGAGGATTACAGGTGTGCATCACTGTGTCTAGCTTGAAAGCTAGATTTTCTTAACTAGCAGAAAGAAAAATGAAAGTAATGATCTGGGCAATATATTTACAATTATGAAACGAAAAAAATATAATTTTGTTCATTATAATAAAGAAAATACCATTAATGGTGTATTTTTTCATGTTTTCATGTTTAATTTTCTCATAAGTAATCATATTATTTATCATTTCTACTTCCTTGGCCTCACTCTGTTCTTCTGCTTATATTCTAACATGCAAACTTTATATATTAATCAATGTTACTGAAGGAAAATATTCTTTTATAAGAATAGTGTGGTTCTTTGAGTGGATTCATACATATTTTATGCCATTGGCTTTAACCAGATAAAATTACTTTGAACTTAAAGTACTTTTCAATTTCTTTTAAACTGCCTAACAATCTACTTTAAGCACTGCTTGATGTAGAAATCTCATTTACATGATGCTAAAATGTAGAGTGATAGTTGGCATTGAAAGACTGTAAAGAAATTACTTTCATGAACTAGAACATTCTTGAGCATTCAAGAATATAAATACAGGCTTTTTGTTTTTGGTTTTTTTTTTTAGGTTTTTTTGAGACAGGGTCTCGCTTTTGTGGTTTAGGCTGGCCCTGAGCTCAGCCTCAAACTCACATCACAATCCTCCTGCCTCTGCCTCCCGAGTGCTGGGATTACAGGCGTGAGCCACCACGCCCGGCACTGTGGTATGTGGTACTGATTGCTGCTGGGTGTGCACACCCAGTATTGTTATGTG